>APFE030667231.1:0-10493 GCA_000404065.3 Pinus taeda | reverse complement strand
ACATTATTATAGTAAATAATTCATGGTTTTACTGTATTTAACTCATTCACATTATTACGGATTGTGGATTCAATTCTCATTTTAATATCTTATTTATTTTTAGGATGTTGGAAACAAGGCGTTCAAAGGCGGTATTACTCGAGCCTTTGCCCGACATACTTATGTTACTTATTTTTAATTTTATATAATAGTTATATGAAATTTATTGGTATTAATAATTTCTTTTTAATTGCAAATCATCTTGACAAATATGTAAAAAAAAATTAAAAAGTTTTTAAAAAGGTAATGTATTTTTACAATGAAGGGGAATTAGTGTATAAACGATAAAAGTGCAATTGAAAATGTATGTGCTTAGGTATTAACAAATCTTTACAATGAAGGTCAAGGTCTTCCATTTTGACAGGAATTACGCTTCTAAAAATGGAAACGGATTTTTACAGTGAATGGAAAGGTCTTCGATCTTGATAAGAATTAGTGTAGCCATATAAATGATAAAAATGCAAGTGAAAATGTGGGCACCAAGTAAAAATGTGGGCACCCACGTATTAACAAATCTTTACAATGAAGGGCACTTCTAACTTCACACGAATTAGTGTAAACTTATAAACGACAAAAGTGCAAGTGAAAATTTGTGTGCCCACGTATTAAGAAATCTTTACAATGAAAGGCAAGATGGGCAAGGTATTCGATCTTTATAGGAATTAGTGTAGCCATATAAATGAAATGGCTAGTAAATAAAAAATATGAAGATCTCAAAACTCATAATTAAATCTAATTGGTTCTCTATTTGAGAGGTGGAATGTAGATATCGAAAATCTACCTTGGATGAACATTACTTTTGAAGTTGATAGCTCAAAGATTTTCAATAATGCCAAGGCTAAAATTCAAGACAAGGAATTCCTCCAAATCATCAAAGGTTGATGTTTGCTAGGCACGAGCATGAAGATGAAAGAAATGTACTAGTTGATTATAATATTCAGAATAACTGACGTGTTTGTGTCCATACATCTCCCAAGTAATATGTAGGTATTTGTCATGATGTTGACTAGCTCTGGTGTGAATACTAAAATTCAAGATAAGGAAGGAATTCCTCTAGATTAGTAAAGGTTGATCTTTGTTGGGATAAGAAACCTTGAGATACAAGTTTTGCAGGTTTATCCTGAAGGAATTGACTCACCGCTCAGTTCTTTTTCCATGTAGTAGTATGCAATTTTTTCTCAATCACTTGAACTTCAGAGTTAGAAATAATTGACAATGATAAGGAACACATTTTAGTTAAGGATGGAATTTCTCCATAACCATACAAGTTGATCTTTCTTGGTAAGTAAGGGCAACTCCTATAAGTAAGGGAAATATTATTGGCCTTAACAATGGTGTAAAAACCACATTTAATGATGTTAGCACGATTGTCACAAATAGTAGAAGCAAAGATGTTCCAGAGAAGAATAATCATCATTTGATCTTTTTTCATAATTATGGGAAAATACTATAAGGGCGGGCAAGATTATTGGCCTTAACAATGGTGTAAAAACTACATTTAATGAGGTTGGCACCATTGTCAAAAATAGTCGAATGAAAGATGTTCTAGAGAAGGATACTCATCTCAATAATTCATGTGATATAAAAGTTGGTTCCTATTCTTTCCATTTTTATTTTATACTTATTTTAAAAGGCCAATAGGTATAACTGCCACTATTCAATTTGGTTTATTTACCCTTTTCCTTGTTCACTTAAAATATTTCCTCACGTGACTGAGTTATTGTGCCTTGCTTGTATCTCCAATATATACTCATCATATGAAGTTGTCTAGTTGTGGTAATTATTTGGAGGCTTTTTGTCCTTATGTGTCTTCCATAAAAATTTTCTATCTATTATTGGAATAGTATTGTTGTCTATTTTACTTATACAGGAGACAAACTTCCAAAGTTCTTTTATAAATGTAATTGAATATTGTTTATGAACCCTAATGTAGCTTTTGTGGAGGCACTTGAGTGGTCGAAATTTTTTTTAACCAATTTTTTTCAACTGGAAGTCTATATATTTTCTGTGAATTATTGTGAATTATTATTTAGTATATACATTTCTCAACTATCACTACTCTTCAATTTTTTTAGTTATCCCAATGATAAACATTTTATTTTTCTTTCTCTCCTAACAAGATGTGCACACTGAAGAAGACTTGAACATATTTTTAATAGCCAAGATTTTAGTTCTTTCTCTCTTTTGCATGGCTACTATTCTCAATGTTCCAATTTCATATGCCTTCTTGAAACTTGTGATTTTTTCTCCTGCAAAAATTTTGTTTTGATCTCAGGTATGTGCTTAATAGTTTTCAAAGAGTATGTATTTCACCGTCAACATTACAAGTCCTTAAACTAAAATCATATTGATTTAGCTTGATTGCATTTTCCTATTTAACATTCATGAAAACTACTATGATACATCTCTAGGATTTGATGTTATTGGGAGATTTTTTGTTTCAGTATATATTGTGGATATGATATGATTTTCGTAATGGCAAGTCCTATGTATGCATGAAAATGTTGGATGGTGTTGAAAATTTCTTGTTTGATAGTATTCTCCCCATTTTTAGGGGATTCATTTATTCAAAATGCTAGTTGAGTGTGCAATTTTGAATGAAAATGAACAACTAAGCTACATTATTAGCCCCTGGCAACATCTTTCAGTAATTAATGATTTCCCTTATAAAAAATCATGGTAAAAAATAGTGTTGCATGCAATTCTATTAGTTTGATACTATACAAGATTGAGGCATGATAAATGACAAATAATTTCAAACCTTTTACTATGTAGATAGAGTATAATGTCCAATAATTTCACACAAGTTCCTAGATAATGTTACAAAATGGTTCAACTTTTATCTTTGACGGTTGATTACTTGTAACGAAAATTTCTATTCCATGAATACATATTTCCCTTCCATGCCAAATTGGAATCATTCTTGTGCAATTGTATTATGTTGTCATGTTCAATAATTAATGTGTTGCATTGAATCATAATGATAAAATTCTATCTCATTTTGTGAAAACAAGACTTTCATAATTGGTATATCCTTTGTGTTTTATTTCTTGAATCATTTCACCATCCAATTTGGGAGCGAGTTGAAGAGAATCTATTCGAATTTGTCACTACTACTTTTACTTACAAGGTATTTGTGTAGTCTTAACAATTAGTTCTTCCAATTCATCTTAGGTGCATCATTTCTTTTCTTCTCTTAGGTTCTTTTTAATTTTAGATTTGTTTTCCTTACAAGTTTATTCCCTTTCTTTAAAACATGATCAAAATATTTTTTCTCTTAAAATGAAAGAAACGATTACATTTTTAACCCTTTAGTTATGATCGATGAGAAATTCAAAACAAGAAACAAGTAATAAAAAAATCCACCTAGTATGTCTTACCCAATGGTACTTATTTTAATTTATAGTTGTTTGAAATAGTGCAAAGAGTCTATTTTTTGGCAAAATATTTTGAAATTAGTTTCACCAAAATTTTGCGATACATGAAATGGTTACAGATTTAGCACTTTGGCTATGCATGATGGAAAAGTCAAACCTAAGAAAAACGAATATCTTAGTATACCTTAATCCATGATACCAATTTTAATTTTCACTGTGTTTGAAGTAGCTTCGAGGAGAAGGAGTTTTTAGTAAAATATCAGTGAATTAGTTTCCACGCACTTCATATCTTTTGGAATTTTGTAGATTGTCACACTTTTTTTTTAATTTACCTTCAAACATGGCATTGGAACCAAAGTTTATTTGTAGTTATATGGATAGAGAGAAAATTTATCTCTTACTTCTTGGATTTCTTTATTGAAAATATTGTTTGATTTTCATATACCATTTTTTTGTTTTTTTGTTTAGCATGACTAAGTAGAGTGAAAAATAAGATAATATTGATGGATAGCCTATGCGCTCTTGGTAGAATAATTTTTTTTTCCAATGTAAATAAGATCGATAATTTTCCACGTACTAGAGAAATTGTTTGGGGTAATATTTAGAGTGGGTTAATATTCCATGGCTTTTCAAAACAAAAGATAAAAATAGTTGTCAATTTTTACATTTTTTTAATTTATTTGCTCAATGTTTATGCTTTAAAATTATTTTAACTTAAAATTCATTAAAACTCTCCATGTTTTTCAGAAAATATCATTAAACATTTTACATTATGCATATTGTGGAGTATTAATGTTAGACAAGGTTTACAAGCTTTAAAACAAACTTCCATCCTTTAAGTTTTGCTACTAGATAGAAACCTTCTAGAAGAATGAAAAAAATGGCGCAGTTGTGGAAAATATATAAAATAATTAAGTGAGTAAAAGAGAATAATAACATGATACATTGTTGAATAAAACTGACATATGGGGAATAACTAAAAAGGAATAAAGTTGTTGGTCATTTAATATTTTCATGTTGTGAGCCTTTGTGACATAGTACTGATGAAATCTTTAATGCCAAGGGTGTGTAAATTTCATGATATTTTTTCTATGAAATGATGTAAGACAATTTAGGATGCATAAATGTAATTATATTACAATTTAGTGAAAGAAACAACGGATTCTTATTTTATTTCATTAAGGTTTTTTTATGCATGTCCAAGTTTATTTCACCTTCCTGGCTTCTTTTGATCACAAGGAGAACTAAGGAATTTGTCATTGTACACATATAATAAAAATATGAATATTTTTAGTAGAAGGGTCGCAACATGAGGTGATCTAGGTGTTACCTATACTAAACAATGTGTATTGTTGAACAATTATTTCGTTCTTAATGAAAAGTATTGCCTTTCTCCTTCAGTATATATCCATTTTATTAGATTTCCATATATTTTAATGTTTTTCCTAAAATATATTTATTAATTTGTCAATAACCACCTAGGGAAGACATATAAATCAAATGGATCCAACTGAAAATAAAATTCAATTGATGATAACTATCAAAATGGGTAACCCATTATTCCTGTCACATTTCATAGATTAAAAAAACAGTAGAAATTAACTAAATTATAACTTTATTACAAATTATATTATGGTTATTTATAAATTTAAAGAAATTGAATGCATATTTTAAACACAACAAAAAATGTTAGTTAGCTATGAAATATGTAAATATTACTATGAATGTTCTAACATATTCCATGGTGTTTAAATATCTTCCATCAACCTAATAATTAACTTATAACTATGGTGATTAGCATAATTATAGGCATATATAGTGTTTGATCGACTAACTTATGTACCAATTGTTGGGGTGCAAAAGGTGGATCATTAATTCTTATTGCAATGTTTATATTATGTTGTTCTATTTCCTAGTTATAGCATTCCAACCAAATATACATTTTGTGTTGATCTCTTTATAGCATAATATTGTTACTATCCAACTTAATATGTCATCAAACCTAGAATGCTTGGATGAAGCTTTATCACTATCAAACTGCTTGGATCGGGTTTTATATTGACCATCATTTTCTTCTATAATTTTTATTGTAGTAGCATGGGGTGAATCACAAGTCAAGTCGATGTTTAATTTTTTCTTTCCTGTTGGGTTCAGTCAACTATCCTTGTTCATATGCCTATGATGAGCTTCTTTCTATGTAGAGTTTGTCTAGAGTCAATTGTTTATTGTTCAATGAATAATATTTTCCAAGTCCAAGAAACAACAAGACGTCACTCCCAATAGATTATTCTAGAAATTGTTCCAATTTTATAGGCTTCCTTTTTTCCTACCCTTATAGGGTATCCTCAAAAAAAATTCATGTAATTGAGTGTAGATTATATTGTTGTTGTGGGTGTTCTAATTGAATACCTAGAAAGATTTGATTCTCATTTATTGTATATGTTTATGTCCCTATTGTTTTCCAAGTTTGTGAATCTTTTCTTCCAATATTCTTATGAGATTATGTCACAGGTACTAAGAGGTCAAATTCAAATGGTTGTGTATAATTATCTTTCCCTTTCTTCTTCTTGTTCAACATCTAGAAGGAGTAATCGTATATCCCCTTGTTCTTCTAGAGCTTGTGGTGGAATTGAGTATATTATGTTAGATTATTAACTCATCTCTCTCTCACACACACGCACACACACACACACACACACACACACACACACACATATATATATATTTGGTCAATTGTATGGTGATAGAAAATCTCTTGTTTTTATACATATAAAGAGTGAGCATACCTTTGTAGGGAGAATTGAATGTACGATGAGGGAGGAAACAATTTTTGTATTTGCTAAGGGAGGAAACATTTTTAAAGATTTTCGGATGACTAACTAATGAAGTTTGTTTCATGTCTAACCAAATTAGTAAAGCGGGGAAAGGAATGGACTTATTAAAATTTTCACATTTATACTAGTTCATATTTAGCATGTCATCAATGTGTTTTTCCTAGTTGTATATTTTTCCCGTCATGATCATTAGCCAATTTATTGTAAAATATTGAGTTTAATGTTAGAAACTCTCCCTATTCATGCAAAATGACTCTCTCATTAGGAAAAAATTAGAAATAAGAAAAACAAATTGAGATATCAAAAACTTAATTTAACAATACATATATTTAACACAATAATATAAACATGAATACATAGGAACCGATTAAAGAATATTTATTATTTGTATTACATTGAATAGTGAAAATCAGAAAAAACCATATAGAAATATACAAAATAGTATTTTAGAAATTTTATAATTTTGAAATACGTATAACTAAATATAAAAATAAAACATATATATACTTGATTAATATTAATTGATGGAAGGAATGATAGTTTAAATGAACTTCAGACACCAACATTAAGATCTTAACTGATCTACAAAATATACAAAATCATTGTATCATCTCCTCCAGATCATTATCACATGTTGACTCACCAAAAGTGCGTTTTGGGTCAATATCGATAATCAAAACCATTGCCATATGTTGGCTCATGAAAAGTTATTTCTGGGTCAATATCGATAATTAAAATATCATCTCCAAAATACACAACATTTATTATATTCCTTTCTTATGGGATTGAATTTGGAGTTACACTTGATTCAACTTGATCACTATGTTATGCCACTTTAAGTACATAAAAGCTATAGTTTTAATGTTATAGTTAATGTGTTAGATATTAAATTGATGTGTGTTGTAAAATTTCAAGAATTATAATGTCATGATGGTGAATTGTACTAGGGGTCATAGTTTCTAGAATTCATTGTGTTTTAAAGATCATAGTGCACTATGTTTTATTTAATTTTAGAGTTAGCCCTTAAGAATTATCAAGTTTCATTGATTTTTAATAGTAATAATGTTTAGAGGTTGCATTATGGAAGAGTTTGTAATTATCTAAGAGTATCAGTGATAACGGTAAACTAGCCATTATGGGTAATATTAGTGCTTTGATATTCATAATGGATTTTTCTTAAGGGGCACATATTGTATCAACCATTATGTGTAATATTAGTGTTTTGATATTCATAATGGATTTTTCTTAAGGGGCACATATTGTATCAAATATTATAGTGGTTAGAGTGATTAAATGTTACATTAAATAAGGGGAACAATTTTGTGGGTGACTATATACTGCAATATATAGAAATATCTAATAGTAAATTCATTTAATTAGTGAATTTATAGACACATATATTAATATATATATTTTTATAGATCAAAATATTATTGGTAAACCCAATGTGTCTTTCCTTATGATTTCCCTCATTGTTTTAATAGAATAACTAATTGGTTGTACTTAAAAAAACCCTTAGTGATTTAGTAGTTAGGTTTTTGATACTCCTAGACTTTTGCAAGGCCGTTAGAAAGATTGAAAAAAATAAGTTATCTCAAAATTTGAAATAAATATGTTATTTATATATTATGATTCAAAATTTCGAACGTCAAAGTATTTAGAAAAATGTAAAAAAATAATTTAAAAAATATGTATAATTACTTTCACTGCTTTTTGGTGATTGTGTGAATTCAAACCACAGATACTGTGAGTCACTGAGATAAATATTGACATTTCAACTTTAAGCATTAACTTTTTTGGTAATTGTGTGAATTCAAACCCGGGTCAGATATTGTGAGTCACTGAGATAAATATTCACATTTCAAATTTAAGCATTAACTTTTTTGGTAATTGTGCGAATTCAAACTCGGTCCGATAGTGTGAGTCACTCAGATAAAAATTGACATTTCATTAACTTTGTGCATATTGTGTGTTCTTTGAAGAAACCAATTTACAGTTTACAGTTTTAAATGTTCCCATTACATTTCTAACTTTGAAATTTTCATTTTTTACAACAAATCAATTAAACAATAAGTCTTTCTAAGTTTGAAACTGCCTATTTTAATATTTAACTTTTAATTTTTTACTTTGCCATCCACTGTTTGGTCTTTCTTACTCTCAAAATTTCAATCTTTTACGTCAAAAACAGTTAACAATTTTTTTAAATTTAATTTTTAATCTTTTATTTTACCTTTCTCTAAAATTTAAAGGTTAATTATTTTAGTTTGTATTATTTTAATTTAATCGTTGGCCTTTTTGTGAAGCCAATGTAATTAATATTTTGCTTTTCAAATTTAGTTTATTTTTGCTATATTTTGCTTTACTTTCTAAATTTAGGTAACTTTTTGCTTTTATGGGTTGTCTTCTGGAATTAGAACCGTTTTCTTCATAGCGGCGGTAGTTTTGAATTGGTGTTTCCATGGGTAACGCCAATGTTGTTGTCTCTGTATCTTTGTTGGGGGAGCGTGAGAATGAATATATGATATGATGGTCGTGCGTTCGATCTATATTTTTGATGGGAGAGCGTGAGACTGAATATCTTTGAAGGTCGTGTGTTCGTTCGATCTGTATCTTTGTTGGGAGAGCGTCAGACTGAGTATATGAAAGTCGTGTTTTTGATCTATATCTTTGATGGTAGAGCCTTAGATTGAAGATCTCTGAAAGTCGTGTTCGATCGATGCGCAACCCACCTAGCACTTCATAACAATACTTCCCATCGCACTGGAGGTAAGTAGCCATTTTTGTCAATTTGAATTATCTTAACATTCTTGAGCCATGCCTTTTCTTATTCGATATTTTTTTTGAACTCCAGTTTATAATTTTTTCCTGCAACTATGGATATTCTTTATGGATAGTTTTGTTTGCACATTTCAACCCATGCCTCTTTTTCGAGAATTGTTTTAAAATATGGTTTATAATTTTGTTTTACAACTATGGATAGAGTTTATGGATAATTTTATTGGTACAATATTGTTTTAAAGTGTTGTTTAAAAAAAAAATGTGCAACTGGATATCGTTTATGGATAATTTTGTTTGAACGACCACTGGTTTATAATTATTTTTCTGCAAGTATGGTAATACTTTGTGATATTTTTCGTGTTCCATTGTACTTTTGTTTACCCATTGAAAAGTATAAACACTTCGTCATCAACATTCATCACAATTACTATATCGGCTCAATCCTTTTCACTGAATTTTGGTGATTACTCAGACATCAATCATAGATACTGGTAACCCCAAAATTATTATCCAAAAAACTAGATTACGAATTTGATTCTATGGAAATTCATGCAAACGTTCACCTGGGTTTGTCAAATGACGGATTGGAAATGTTTGTTGGGTGGGTAATACACTTTGATGTCTCATTTTTTTAACTCTATTCGAAAATAGATTCAATTTATTTTTATTGGAATTGGAACTTTGGCTTAGATCATATATTTTCAAATCTTTAGTAGAAAAATAAATTCAATATTATAAATTGTATTTTTAAATATAAAAAGTATTATTAATATTTTTAAATATAAATTTGTAGAAATATGAATATGTAAAAAATAACTATTTTTTTTGCAAATAAAAAACGGAAATGTTGTTTTGTTAAACGACACTACACTTTTATGACTTGGTGTTCACTTTTCATGTTCACCACTCTTACAACTTTAATATTCAAAATCATGAGTGGCCACACATAATATTTATTTCCTTTACCATAACTTTGTTAGTGAAATTCTAAAAATAATAGTTGACTTAAACTAGAAAAGTAAATTAAGTTTTATTAATTAAATTGTTGTTCTCATAATTACTTATTTATATTGCAATTTTTATACATATTATTTGTTATATTATCATGTATATATTTTTATATATAGGTGGAGGTGGTGGCATTGCTGGTGGATGTGGAGAAGTTGTGGGAGGAGGAGGAGGAGGAGGAAGCAAAGGAAAAGGTGGTTAAGGAGGTGGTGGTAGAGGTGGAGTATGAGAAGGAGGTGGAGGAGGAAGAGGAGGAGGTGGTGGAAGAGGTTGCAAAGGTGGAGGTGGTGGAGGAGGAGGAGTAGTAGGGAGAGCTGGTGGAAGAGGAGGAGGTGGAGGAGGAGGAGACGGAGGTTGAGGTGGCACAGGAGGTGGAAGTGGCGGAGGAGGAGGTGGAGGAGGAGGACGTGGTGGAGGAGGTAGAGGTGGTGGAGGTGGAGGAGAAGGAGGAGGGGGT
>APFE030667217.1:345299-365938 GCA_000404065.3 Pinus taeda | reverse complement strand
AAAAATATATATTTAAAAGTTAATAATATCCATGGCAAAGTGGGGTAAATATTCATGATTAAGAATATTGTTATATTGTAAATATTAAAATTGTATATGCTTATTAATTTAAATATGGTTATGAAATCGTTTTTTTTTTTTTTTTGTAAATTGAGTATGTCCGTTTCTATTAACAAAATATATACAGCAGTTACATCACGGTCTCATCCTGCCCCGAAGGGAAACCGAGACTCTTGACCATCCAAAAGGCAAATTTAACCAAAATTGAGTGTTAACCACTGTGTCAGACCAGTTTTCCAAATCAGTTTCTATAGCTATAGTCATACTATCAACTACTAAGTTCTTTCTGCATATAAAAACAGCTATATATCGCATGCCAAACGAAAGCAAAAACAAGAGTTTCCAAAAAAACCAGGACCATGCTGTCGAGCGCTACTTGTCTGGTGCAGCCTGCTGGCCTTTCTCCTGCTTTACCAAAACTCCACTGGCCACCAGCTGTTTCTGCAGATCCTCCAATCTTTTCTCCTGCAAGAGCATGGTGATAACTATGTCCTTCAGTTCCTTTTTGACATTGGGGAGGCTTTGGACCATTTCTGCCATCTCCCTGGCAACCTGCTCTAAGGCTTTTGCCATAAGACGCTTCATGACCCAATAAAGATGGAGGGATTGTTTATACAGGGTCATCCTGCCCTTGGTATGGCCAGGGTCTGGCATAATGGCAGCCCAATCTTCCATTTCCTCTTCTGACTGCGCCTGAATAGCTTCCTCTTCCCAATGTTCCATTATTTTCCTGACTTTTGGATTCGAATTTTCTCTGTAATCCTTCTCCGCAATTCGAATCCTTTCGCTTATGGTCTGTCTGGTCCGCCTGGGGTCGTCGCTCGCCGCTGGTTCATCCTCCTGCTCCTAGGGAGGGCTGCACCGACGTCCCCTCCGGCTTCTCCCCTCCGCCACATCCCTTCGCTAACGACCACCTCGGCCCCTCCGGCCTTGAACCCTTCGCCCTCTGCCTCGCAGGCCGCCTCTGTTCCTGCCACCGGCCTGGTCCCTCGCAGTCTCAATATCCTCACCATCCTCCCCCGGCAGGGATTTCCAACGATTCTGCCAGACCTCCTCCTCCTGGATTTCCTGCTGCTCCTCATTCTCCTCTTCCGAAATCTCCACAAACTGTACGCGCGGATTCCCCTCTGCATCAACTTTTCGCTTGCCCTTCAAGTCCGCCGGGCTTTTAAGATGGACCTCCTGCCCCCCGCTTCGCAGCCACCTCCTCCCACTTCCGCTGCCTTCTCCTTCCATTGTCCTGCTTCCGCTGCAGCTTCCTCCTCGCGCCTTCCTCACGGTGATTAACCCAAACCAGCAACACCCCTGGTAGCAGTCTACCCCTGTTGAGTCGTCCTCACCTCGCAACCCAGCCCCCCAACACACCAGTTCGCAGCAAACTGAATTATGGCAATCCTCGCAGACGGTTATCCCTCTCTTCCTCCTGGTTTTAACAGCACGCGGCCTGGTTGAATCATTACCGGGATAATGGTTGTATCTGCTCTCATAGCCCATCACATAATGGAGCTGCCTGCTCGCCGTCCTGCCGTCCCATCCGCTGCTCGGATCACCTGCACTACTGAGCCCCTGATCTGCCTGTTCTCCCTGCCAACCGCTCCACCTGCCTGCATTATTCCTCTCGCGTTCAATCTTCATTACTCCTTCAAACGTGCGCCGCTAGGACGTCACGTTAATCCATGCCGTTTTATCCAGCCCGATCGGGCGATATGAAATCGTTATTTTAATTTGTATAGTAAAATGGATGTTAATTTATAATTAATATTTATATCTTTTTTTTTTTTTCTTATGACCTCCCGATTGGTGAGGTACTTAACAACGAAGACTTGACCAGTTGAGCTAACCCTTGAGACTTACTACTATTTACATGTTATATTGTAATGTGATATGTATATTATGATTTTTTAGTTTCTTTTAGTAATTTTATTAATAAAAACAAAATCACGACCAAAAAATAAATTTAAAAAATATTTATATCTAATATCTAATGCTTACCTATCTAATATATATGGTTGTAAAGCACCTTCGCACAATGATTATGAACCAATTAATTCAAATGTGAGTATCAAGCCAATTTGCTTTGATCCAAAGTAAGATAAAATTTGCTTCTATTCAACATATATATAATGTGAAATGTGAAATTGTTTTAAAACGAATGTGTTTAATAAACCACGCCATTAAAACATAAAGATCAAGGCCAATGGATGGCAATGTCATATAATATAGTAAGAGGAGTTTTTTGTTGTTGTTGGTGGTGGAGGATTAGAGGATCTTCCAATTATTATAAGGAATTCAAGATCATTCTAAATAGATTTTCAATTAGTTATGGGGTTGTTCAAGTTTAAAGATGGTTAAAAATATGTTAAGAAATTTGTTAGATTAAAAAATTGGACAATTAGATAGAGTTAAGTTTTTAAATTCTTTTCACAAATAACACAATTAATGTTGTGTTATTGATGATTTTTGGAGACTAGCATGAGATTGTTACTTAGTGATTACTGATGTTCCCTAAGCTTGCTAGTTAGTGATTACTAATGTTCCTTATTCATAGTAGAAAGAACCCCAATCTAAAATGAGTGAATTAATAAATGGATAATTTCAATCTTTTAAATAACTTTATTTTTTAGCAAGGGAACATTCTTGCTTGAATTATCTTTCTTTTTTTTCCCCTTAAAGCTCTAGGCCATTGATTAAATTTTTTATATAGAAAATTCTATGGTTAAAGTTCTCATCAATCAAATGTAACTATGCATGTAATGACCCATCTAAAATTACAGGGAGAATAAAAATAGTAGCATGCATATGATAGCTATAGATGCATGCATTGCACTAGTATACATTTTAATTGGCTATGAAGAATGTATAAATATAGATAAATGAATTAATATTAAATTAAATACACAACTATCAAGAATATATTGAATGTGTTATATTGACTGCAAGAAAAACTGCTGCCGCGCGCGCGCGCCTGAGCGGAAGCCGAGCTGAGCGCGACTGTCACCTGTTCCTGCACCATGGATCCTCCTCGCGGGGATCCGGATCTGCATCGAGCCTTCTCTGATCTGGTGAGATCTCTTCCTCCGCAACGAATCCAACCAGCAACAACTAAGTTTGTCAAAAATTTGATGTAATACAGGAAGTGCGACTGCCGCCTGCAATCCCTCGCATGGCAGCTCTTTCCCTTGCAGAGAAAGGGCTCATTGGGCAGTTCACAGGACTTTGGCCATCGCCCAGAACAGTCCAAAGGTGGGTTGAAATGAATTGGTCGGACAAGACTCAAGGAAAAATATCCATTAGATTTTGTGGCAGGGGATACTATACATTTCATTTCGAAACAAAGGAGGACAAAGATTTAATATTTAGAAACGGACCATACTTTATGGACTCCAGGGGTCTCTACCTCAACAAATGGACCCCAGACTTTGATCCAGAACTAGACATCCCAAATGTTGTTCCAGTTTGGGTGCGATTGCCCCATCTTCCCCTTCACTGCTGGGGGGACGACTCCGTCAAAGCAATAGGTAACGCAGTTGGAAAATACATAGATTGCAGCGAACCAAAAGACAACATGAAGGCGTGTGCAAGGATCTGTGTAGAAGTTGACCTAGGTCGAGGACTTCCGGAGGCGATCAAGCTGAAAGTTGATGAATGGAGCCACATCCAGCAACTGGATTACGAACAGATACCTTTCAAATGCAAGGTATGTCACGAATACGGGCACTTCGCAAATAGATGTGCAAAAGTGATTAATGTTGATAATGATGAGCAGGATGGCCATTGGGAACCTGTGAAAAAGAAAAAGCCAACAGCTCCACATAAACCCCCTCCAGGTTCTGATGTTCCTGGACCCTCCAATCCTCGACCTTCTTTCCCTCCATCTCTGAACCGTGATCCACCTATTCCCCCTTCTTCCAATCCCTTCTTGATCCTCTCTGAGATGGAGTCTGGCCAGGATCTGCAGTCCTCTGATCCCCCCCCCAAACCTCTTCCCCCTCCAAGCAGCCACCCCCTGATCCGCCCTCTTCAAGAACCACTAGAAACTCTTGATATAGCTCTATGCACACAAACCCCAATAGAGAGCTTCATACTCGGGCCCCAGGAAAAAGAAAAAAGCAGTAAAGGACATGAGAGGCGAGCACCTCTCCAAACATTAGGTAACTCATGATGAAAATGTTGTCTTGGAACAGCAGGGGATTAGGGCACCCCTCAAAACTAGTAGCCCTCAAGGAACTAATCAACAGTGAGAATCCTGAAATCATGCTTCTTCAGGAAACAAAGCAAGATCAAAGGGAAATGAGCGAAGTAATAAGTCAGCAGAAGCGCTTTTGTGGAAGCATAAGCGAGGCTAGAGGAGCCTCAGGTGGCATCGTAACTTTATGGGACAGCAATAAATGGATATGCAGCTCTACCAACACCCAACAAAGCTGGATCAGAACTGCACTTGAAAGTAGAACAGGTGAACAACCAATAATTGTATACAATGTGTATGTGCCAAATCAGTATAGAGAAAAGGAGATCTGCTGGGATACCTTAATAGCAAATATGGAAATGGATCGAAACGCCAATCTTATTGTAGCTGGTGACTTCAACCTGGTGATGCACGCAAATGAAAAACAAGGAGGCAACTTCACTTCTGACCCTTTCAGAAGCCGATTGGAGGCAATAATTCAGGACCACGATCTAGTTGACATTAGGCCCAAAAACCGTAGATACACCTGGAGCAACAGGCGTATAGGCTCAAGCAACATCATGGAAAGACTAGATTGATTTATGATCAACATACTTCCTCTCCACCTTCTCAACAGGATGTTCAAACATTCTCAATGTGGCAACTTCTGATCATTACCCGATTACGCTAAACCTTCAGCTCCATTGTCCTCTCGGACCCATCCCTTTCAAATACAGCGCAAACTGGAATCGGTTACCGGCAGCAAGAGAAGTGGTGTACGCGGCCTGGACTCAGCATGTGGAAGGATCGCCGACTCACATCTGGGAAACAAAATTGAAAAAAGCAAGACAAGACTTAAAGAACTGGGCAAAGAGTAATTATCAAGAGCCTGAGGAGCACAAAAATAAAATCAAACAAGAGCTGGAGGAGGTGGAGCAGAGAATTGAAACGCAGGGACTATCTCAACAAAACAAGGAGCATGAAGACAAACTCTACGCCCAACTGCGCCAGACTCTCAGGGAGGAAGAAACAAAATGGAGATTGAAATCGAGACAACTCTGGCTGCAGGAGGGAGACAAGAACACTGCATACTTCCACAAGCAAGCAACAGTCAGAAAGATCAGAAACACAGTAAGTGAAATAATGGATGATGAAAGAAATAGTTACAACACTCAGCAATCAATAAAAGAGGCTGCCACTAAGCACTTCAGCAAGCTATTAAATGAAGACAAAGGCGCAGAGGATTACTCAAGCATGCTCCAGCACATGCCTATAAAAGTTAACCAAGAGATGAATAGCAAACTCATGAAAGAAGTAGAAGAGGAGGAAGTCAGAGAAGCCATCTGGAGTTTACACCCGGACAAGGCTCCAAGACCAGATGGATTCCCTATAAGCTTTTATCGGGAATATTGGACAATGATAAAGAAAGACCTCCTAAAGATGATCCGGTGGGTAATGAAAAAAGGCAAAATGGGAGGATTTACTAATTCTACTTACGTAGCCCTGATTCCAAAGGAAAACCGCCCCTCTTCCTTCTCAAGATTCCGACCAATTCCTTTATGCAACTCAGCTTATAAAATCATCTCTAAAATTTTAGCCTCCCGGCTTAAACCCCACCTTCCTTCTATGATCTCTGAAAACCAAGGAGGTTTCCTCCCCAATAGGCAAATATCAGATTCAATCTTGCTTGTACAAGAGGCCATCCACTCAAGCTTGTCTAGGAAGGAAAAAGGATTCTTCCTAAAGTTGGACCTCGCAAACGCCTTTGATAGAGTAAGGCATTCCTACCTCTTTGTTGTTCTTCAAAAAATGGGATTCGATCCCTCCTTCATCAGCATGATTGCTGCTTGCATAACTGGGCCTTGTATATCTCCATTGATAAATGGGAGATCATGTTCAGCCTTCCAATCTTCTCGTGGCCTCAGACAAGGCTGCCCACTCTCACCCTATTTGTTCATCCTCATGGCTGAATCATTCAGTCAAGCATTGGATCACAACCGAAGAATAGGTCTCATTACAGGCATCAAGATCGAACAAGGAGCAAAAAACATCAATCATTCACAGTTTGCGGACGACACTCTGCTGATAGGAGGAGCCTCAACGACAATAGCAAGGAGATTCAAAAAGCTCTTGGACCAATTTATGGAATACTCAGGAGGGAAAGTTAATCAGGCAAAGAGCTGCATCTATGGTTGGAACACAGCAAACCACACCATCCACAGCATCGCAAGCATCTTTGGAGTCCCTAGCAAGCTAACTTGGACCCACTTCTCCTACTTAGGAATGCCTGTTAGCCAAGGACCTCTAAAAGCTGATACTTGGAATGAGATACTTGACAAAACAGAGAGGAAAGTGCAGCAATGGAGCACAATGTGGTTGAACCCAGCAGGTCGGCTAGTGCTCCTTAAATCAGGTATCACATCCCTCCCTTTATATCGCTTTTCATTATACCATGCTCCTGCTATTTTCCATCAAAAAATGGAAAGAATCCTTAGACACTTCCTCTAGCAAGGAGGGAAGACAACAAAAAATAAATTCAACCTTGTGGGATGGAAGAGCATAATCCAAACACAAGAAAAAGGTAGCCTGGGAATCAGGTCCCTAAAATTTCTTAATATGGCTCTAGGAGAAAAAATAGTATGGAGGTTGATCATAGGGCCAACAGCGTGGTGGAAGAAAGTTCTGGAGCAAAAATACTTAAATTGCACAAGGCAACAACTCTTGGAATCTAATATACCAAACAGAGAATGCACAAAAATTTGGCAAATATGCAAGAAGGCAATCCCTTTTATGCGACAAAACATCTCTAAAGTCCCAGGAGGGGGAAGCAGCATTAACTTTTCCAATGATAAAATTCTGGGGCAGCAGCCTTTGGGATCCAAAGCAGAGGTAATCCCAATAGTAAATTGGCTCAATAGCAAAGGCATCCACCATCTCTCACAAATAGCAGAATGGGATGCCCACACACGCGCATGGATAGGATGGCGCTTTCCGGAACCCCATAATATGCTAGAAGACATCCTCAACACTTTAAAAAAGTTACTCCACAGCAAGGCCCCGGTTCAAGAAGGCAGCATAGATGGGCTTCGATGGGATCCAACAGGTACCCATTACACAGTTAAAGCTGGGCACCAATTTCTTTGTGATAGCATCTACCAAATGGGAAACTGGAACCAATGGAAGTTAGTGTGGAAAGTAGAGGCACCACCCAAAGTCAAATTCTTCATTTGGCTGCTCCTGAAAGGGAAAACTTTGACGACGGAGAATCTAAGAAACAGAGGTATCCTGGGCCCATCCAGGTGTTCAAATTGCTGCAGGTCAGAGGAAACTATGCAGCATCTATTTTTAGAATGCCCGGTGGCAGAAGAATGCTGGAAGAGGATGGCCTCAATTGGAGAGTCAACCTGGGAAGCTCAGAGCACCATAGGAGAAATGATATATCATTGGAGGAAGAAATGTCCATGGAAAGAAAAAAGAAGCCAATTGGCGAAAAGAGTATGGAACACCATTCCATACAATCTCCTCTGGCGTATTTGGCTAGCAAGAAACGGTAAGGTGTTCCAGGATAAGGGACACTGCACTAGAAGAATTTGTCACAAAGCAAAAATGTTGGTGATCGAAGCAATTACAAATAACACCAGAGAGAGGACAAAAGCAACAAATTATAATGTAGAGGAGAGGAATTTCCTCAGCTACGCCCTGGAGAACATACCTAAAGCACAAGAAGCTAACAGACAAAGGGAAAAGACAGGAGAAGAAAACAAGAGTTGGAAATTGAGGATAAAGGAAGAGAAGTTCGCCAAATGGTTGAGCAATTGCAACAGGTTCTGCTTGTTCTTTGATGGTGCAGCTAAATCTAATCCGGGATTGGCGGGCGCAGGGGGCCTCATTTGCAATGCAAACGGGGAATGCATCCTTAGCTTTGAATGGGGTCTAGGAGAAAACACTAATAACAGAGCAGAAGGATTGGCTCTGTTTCAGGGCCTCACTCAGTTAATTAAACTCAGGATCATGAAAGCAAATGTTTTTGGGGACTCCTCCATAATCATCCACCTTATGGTATACCATTAAAGATCTCCAAATATTCTGCTTCAACAAATAAATCAGAGGAATCAAATCTTGCACGCAGCAATGGAGGAAGTAAATTATCGTCACATCCTTCGTGGCCTGAACAAAGAGGCGGACAAGTTCGCCAACAAAGCCTGCGAACGATCTATAGGGCATCTGCGTTGTAATTCCAGCGTGTCACTACCTCCACTGCCATGACAACTTCAATATCTGCTCATGATAAAAGACAGTCATCACTTGGGAATACGCAAAAACATCAGGTTAAGCGTGATAAAAGACAACCATCACTTGGAAATAAGCAAACACATCAGGTTAAGCGTGCCAGTAACAGGGAAGGACGATCTAAAAGGATCTGGTTCAGGATAGCAATCGGACAGGGGATCCACAGCGTGCGAGAGAAAATCTCAGGCAAGCGAAGTCTGGATGCCCATACCCTGCGGGACCTGCAACTGGCACCTTGGTGTAAGCACTATCGCGTGATCAACAGCGGTTCAACCTCCCGAAATGATCCGATAAAATCTATAAATACAGAGAACAAGACTCTTCTTCCTCGCAATTGTTTGAGCGAAAATTGGTATCTCTGTGTCTGGAATGCTGAGAGGATAACTTATGAGTTAGTTGAGTTCTTTGAAACCGCCCGAAGCGATTGGATTTACGCCCTGAGAGCTGTGAGGAGTAGACCTCGCCGCCACGATAAGCAAGGCTGTCACTTTGGTGTCCGAAGCAGCGAAAGGAGGAACAATGAGACTAAGGAATCGTCGAAGAGAATGGAGCGATCAGAAGACTGTCTCCACTGCAAAGACCTTCAGGCAGATTTCGATGAGCTCAGGTCGCAGCAGCGCCTTATGCAGGACCAACTCAGGAGCCTGGAGACAAGATCAGAAGACCAATATAGGATTCTGAATGAGAAATACAGGACAGAGATCAATCTCTTCCTGTACAGAGCATCATCCCTCAATGAACAGTTCAGAAATCTAGATAATCGATGCAGCCACGTAGAGGAGTTGATTCAAATCCTACAATACATGCTGGACAAAAAGAACAAAGAAGCTCCCAGCTCCTCTAGTGTGAAACTGGTGGAACCAGACCCAAATCCAGAGGAATCCACAGCTAGGCAGATTAGTCACATAGATATAGATTAAATATGTTATGCAGTTGTAAATTTTGGTCTTTACAGTTTATTAGGATCTACAGTAGCCTAGGAAGTTTCAGAAGTAGAACTACTAGAACTAGGATCAAGGAAGAGTCCCATTTTGTAATTCCTCTGATCCAAATCTCTCAGAAAACACTGTTTGTATGGAGAACTGACTCCTTTTTTCAGCATATAATATAGCAACCGAACTTTGTCTAAAAAAAAAAGAAGAATATAATGAATGTGTTAAGTCTATAATTATATAAAACTTAATAAACATACTAAACTAATATTATAATTAATAAACCATTTATTAACAAACCATTTAATAAAAGAATTGAGACCGACACTAATCTTATTTGATTATATGGGTTTGTATTGAAACAAAAGGGCACCAACGACTTGACAACTTGTCGTATTTAAGAACATCTCTAATTAATAAAACCATGTCAACAAAACTTGGGAACCAAATAAATCGACCAAATCTCAGCTTTTGATTGTAATCATTTTAAGAGATATATATGTGAAGGATGATGATTGCCTTAAATCGTAAAGACCATTCATTACAATTTAAACACTTTAGAACAACAACGACTGAGGTGGATAAAAGCCATTCATCATGATGGTAAGTGGAGAACCAGTTGAAACAAAAAATGATTTTTCTATGGAAAGGCGATGAGGAATTTCTGTGAAGAGGAAGAAACTTTTTCAATACAAAGGGGGTTCTTTGTTGAGGAAAACGAGGGAAGAAAACAAAAGTTACATAGAAGGAGGAGGGGTACAAATTGAGGGATGAGCCTGGGGCTTGATTTTCAACTAAAAATTTAGAAACTTTAGCACTGTTCTTGGAGTTTTGGGCACGAGGGCCAAAAGACTTTGATCTTGAAATCCTCTGGGTTTGGGAACCAGAGAGGTTGATCCTAGATAGGAAAGGAGGAATTGGTTGGTTTGTTAATGAAATCAAAAGACTTAGAGAAACGTTAGCTAGGGATTGACATCAGACGAGAGAAATAGATACGTACTTGTATTTAATTTGATAGAATTTACATGAAATGTTGCTTCTATATTTAAAAATGAAAATTAAGCCTTACAACAAATTTGAAGGAAAATTTTTGTTATAAAGATGAGTTTGTTCACTTATTAAATTGCTCCCAATCAATGTTTTTAACCTTTAAACAAATTTTATTTGACATTTTGATTTATATATTATTTTCTAATAAGTTTGTATATATAATATATATATATTATAATATATATATATATATATATATATATAATATATATATTATATATATATATTAATATATATATATATATATGGTCAAGTAAGAGTGGAACCTTCAATTAACCGAACAAAGATTACATATGGTACACCTCTTTACAAGTGTAAAGACCAACAAAAGACAGACTGGTTGAAAAACTAGCAAACAACCAGGTTAACAGAACCCAAAATCTTGCATACAAAACCACAAAAGCCCCCTCAGCATAAATCCTAAGTTAACAGATTGCTGATCACTCTGCAACTCTTCTCTGTCAAGTCTTTCTGCTCAATCTCCCCAATTCTATCCATCAAAATCCACCATCGATCTACCTTTCAATCGGACGATAGATACTCACTTTGATCAACCAAGATCTCCCGAGATCCACCGTCGATCTAGCCTACAAACGGATAGTAGATACTCACTCCGAACTCTGAGAAACTCCCAAGATCCATCGTCGAGCTAACCTTAATCGGACGGTAAATACTCCCTCCGATCAACTAAGATGTACATTGATCATGTGCCGTTGATCAACACCCTTTTGATCTGACGGTCCACAAGATATTGCTTCAGAAACATACACGATAATTATCCGCTAAACATACCCAATCTAGATTATAACCTTGGTCTAAAAAAAATATTGGGTCCGCTCAACTCCTTAACCTCTAATCAAAAGGAAACCCGATATCCATACGATATCGAAGGCCCTCAAAACTTGTGGTCTATGGCCCTTCAACAAGCACGATGTTTAACACATCCTCTGCTCTGTTAGTTGGCTAAGGTGAAAGCAACAACGATAGGATTGATGGACAAGAAACCCGCCAACTCTTCACCCAAGCTCCATTACTTCCGCACTTGCCCACACCCGCTAGTCTCCCACCTCCTTATTTTCCATGATCTGGAAGTACTCCATGTCTTTTGCTGCCTGTCGAGGACAATAGTCCCTCAATTTATCCGAGGGTGTAGAATCCCAATCATACCAGATATAACTCTCCTTGCACATCACGCCTTCATTCGCCAGACGATCAGCTAAAAAATTTGCTTCCCATCGCACATGAACAAAACTGAAAGTCCTCAGGATCCACAAGTGGGAGTGAATAAGCTAAAAGACTTATGAGAGCCTCCAGTGTTTCGACGCTTTTTCAAGTTCCGTTCCATTACACATTTTCTTGGCCGCATTAATGACCAATTCTCAATTCGCTTCAATGATGGCATTGTGTAAATTTAACTTAATCAGGCTTTCCAGGCACTGTTCTAAGGCCATTCGCTCCGCCATGTTATTAGTGCCCATCCCCAAATGACTTTGGAAGATATCCTTTATGCTCCCCTGTTCATCTCTTATGACACCTCCAAATCCCGCCATCCCTGGGTTGCCCTTAGAAGCCCCTTCAATATTGATCTTCAAAAATCCATGAGGAGGAGGTTGCCATAAATCTTTACCAATAGTTGGTTTTCTCATTCCCTTAACGATTCCGAGGGGAACCAGAGAGTGGAGATCCAACTGCCTCAAGATGTGAGCCTCCTCGGCCGAAGCGGGGTCCTCAGGAATTTTCCACGTAAGGGCTCTTACTGTATCTTTGATCTATCTTAGAATTTGGACTATGATATTATGGGTCGAGCCAATTTTATTCTTCAAAATCCTGCCATTGCATTCTTTCCAAACATCCCATATAATAAAGCCCAGAACCAGGGTCCAAACCTTGTTAATGATTTCATTACTGGAAAGGTCTTTCCTCCAATTCTTCAAGGTGTTGGTGATGCTGAGTCTGTCTCTGTCAGTTTGCCTAAGACTGAGGCCGCCCAATCCCACAAGGTAGAGGTGAAGGGGCAGAGGTTTAGTAAATGCTCCATCATTTCTTCCAGTAATCCACAGAGATGGCATTTGGATGGGCCAACAAATCCCCTTTTCTGAAGATTCTCACAGGTGAGAATTTTCTTATGGTGCACTAACCACATGAATAACTCGACTTTCATCCACTGCAGGTTCCTCCAAAGGTTATTCCAAACCTGGTCAGGGTTTGGATAAACGAAACCAAGGGCCTTGCATTTATCTTCTTAGAGGTTGAAAGTGCCTTCAGTGTTTCTACCCCATCTCAGTTGGTCAAATGAGGAAGACACTAAAATCTTTCTCTTCTCCAAGTCAAGTGCAAGGGAAGCCGCCTGGGCTTTCAAAGGACTCTCTTCACTGTAACCAAGATTCTTCCACTTTCTCCATTTTTCATTGTCCCTTACCTGATCCCAGAAGTCACTGACCATGAGTAAACCTTTTTTATCAGTGTCATTTTTTAGAGTAGTTAGTTCTTCTCTAAACAAATTTGGTTCTTGTTGCCAATTGTCCTCCCAAAACTGAGCAAGGTTACCAGCTCTGATCTCCCAGAAACTATGTTGTTGTACCATATCTCTATTCTCCCGATAAATGTTCCAAATGTGGGAGCCCTTGATGAGCCCTAACATTCTGATATGATCCTTCTCGTGCCAATTACTTGCATATTTCTGCTTCCAAAACCTAGCCCAAGGAGTTGTCAATTCCTTGAGCCACCTCCACCACAGTTTTTCTCCCCAAACTCTGCTTAGGATTTCAAGGTCATGAAGCCCCAAACCTCCGTGTGCCTTAGGTTTGCAGAGCTTGTCCCATGCTACCAACGGCCACTTCTTTTTCTCTTCTCCTTTGCCCCAAAGAAAATCTCTCTGAATACTTCTGATTTGTTGTAGGACACCTTTGGGAGCAGGGAGAGCTGAAAACATGAATATGTGTATAGCCTGTAGGACAACCTTTGTAAGCACAAGGTGCCCTGCCAAGTTCAAAGACCTGCAGGTCCATTTCCCAACTTTGTCCTGCAGTTTATTGATGACTAGTTCCCACACTCCCTTACTCAAAGGTTTGTCAGTAAGAGGTATTCCAAGGTACTTGGAAGGTAACTGAGCCCTTTGAAACCCAAGAATTATAGTGAGGTTCCTCTGAATAGCAATATCGGTATTGAAAAAGAACCTTTAATTTGTTAAGGCTTACCTCTGTACCAGCCGCCAAAGCCAAGTCGTTCAGGATTTGTTTGAAAGCTCTGGCTTCCTTGATCGTAGGAATGCCCTGCAACATTGTATCATCCACAAATTGTTGGTGAGTGGAGGCATCCCCTTTCAGGGTAAGTTTCAGACCCCGAATTCTTCCTTCAACATTTACCATTTTCATCGCTCTGCCAATTCCTTCCATCACGAGAACAAAGAGGAAGGGGGAGAGCGGATCCCCTTGTCTGAGACCCC
Source organism: Pinus taeda (assembly GCA_000404065.3). Lineage (NCBI taxonomy): Eukaryota > Viridiplantae > Streptophyta > Pinopsida > Pinales > Pinaceae > Pinus > Pinus taeda. The sequence goes on along the minus strand of APFE030667217.1, from coordinate 351,996 downwards.
TAGAGGGAATAAAGGTTCTAGATGGAGAGCCATTAAGCAGTATTGAGAAGCTAGCCGTGGATACGAGGGCCATAACCCATCTTATCCAGTTGTGGTCAAAGCCATAAGCTCTTAACACTTCCTTAATGTATGCCCAACTTAGCGTGTCATAAGCCTTCGCTAGGTCCAATTGCATAATCATACCAGCTTGCTTATTGTTGTTAAGAGAGTGTACCACCTCGTGAGCTTGTATGATGATGTTGAGAATCTGTCTTCCTTCCACAAAACCAATTTGCTCCTCTAAAACAAGTTCAGGAAGAAGAGGCTTGAGTATATTAGCGATCACTTTGGAGATAAATTTACACACCACATTACATAAGGCTATGGGTCTGAATCTGTCCGGTGTCATAAATTTTTCCTACTTTGGAATCAAAGCTATTAAAGAGGCATTAAGAGCTTTCAAAACAGTTTTGGATCTCCTAGAGTCTTCCACAACTTCAAGGATATCTTATTTGACTGTTTTCTAGCAAGCTTTGAAGAAATCCACATTGAAACCATCAGGGTCGGGATCTTTCCCATTTTGCATCTCATTGATAACTTTACTAACCTCCTCCTCCGACACTGGCCTGTTAAGATTGAGGTTGTCTTCCCTAGTTACAAGCTTAAGAATGAACTTTGTGAATTTGTTGATGAACCGTAATCTGTCTACAAGAGACTCCTCTGTTATGCTCAGAAAGTGTTGAACTAGGACAAATTCTATTTCTATTTGTGAGACAAGCTCTCTCCCATGAGAATCTTTAAGTTTGGAAATTCTGTTATGGGATCTGTGGTCCAAGGTTGATCTATGAAAAAACTTTGTGTTTCTTTCTCCTTCTCTAATCCATTGCACCCTCGAATTTTGTCTCCATAAAATCTCCTCTTGTATACACCAATCTTCCCATTCGTTCTGTAGACAGTCAGCCTGAATTTTTCTTTCCTCAGTGAAACCCTCTAAGATGTTGATCTGATTAATCACCTGGATTTTCTGCTCAACTTCTCTTTTGGCTTTAAAAATATTTCCAAAATCTTGTTTGTTCCAAACTTTAAGCCTAGATTTGATGTGTTTGAGCCTCTGCTGTAGTATGAACATTTTGGTGCCTTGAACGAGCCTTTCTTCCATCCACCATTTGTCAATATTTCTGGTGAAATCAAGGTGAGAGAGCCAGATATTTTCAAACCTGAAAGGTCTGTTCCTTGGTGTTCCCATAAAAGAAGCTTCCAGTTGAACAGGCCAGTGGTAGCCTCCAAAGGGAAGGATTAAAGCTGACATATCAAGGCGTGTGATAAGGAGTTCCTTTGAGATTATGTATCTGTCCAACTTAGAGGCGACTTGAGAAGCCCCTCCTCTCTTATTATTCCAAGTAAACATGCCATTTGTTGTTTCTACGTCCACTAGCCCCATGTTATTCATGAAGTTCTGGAAGGAAATGGAGTCCCTACCTAGTTTTCTTATACCGTCTTTTTTCTCTGTAAGAGATCTGATCATATTGAAATTCCCTGCCAGAATCCAGGGTATATCAGGATATCTTTCCCTAAGTTTCTCAAGGGAGGTGAGAAGCTTTAGTTTGTCTTCTAATGAGGACCATAGATGTTGGTGATCATGTAGATCTCCTTATCCCCCAACGGTTGAATCACCATCGATAGATAATTCCTAGAAGCTTCAACATCCAGGATTCCAAGTTTTTGAGGATCCCATAAAGTGAGAATCCCCCCCCGCCGAGTTATCTGCGTTAACCTCTAGATACTCATACTTGATTAACCACTTAGAGTGTATCTCTCTTATCTTGTCCATTGAACATTTTGTTTCCTAAATAAATATCATATCTGCTTTTTCTTCTTTAAGTCGACTTCTAAGATTTCTTTGTTTCCTTTTACTTCCTAGACCCCTTATGTTCCAGGTTGTAAGCTTCATTAAGAAATGTTTGTAAAGGAGTAACTGGTAAGATCCTTCATCTTACCTGAGTTAATCATAAGTTTCCCACATTCGGACAATAACTCGTTCTGTTTTTTCCTTCCCCTTTTCCTACCAGGGTTCTTTGAAGAAATCATCAGTGTATCCTCCATCGTTTTCACTCCCATGTTCTCCTGGCTGTCATGGTGTCTTTTTACTACATAGCACTTTGATTGTGATCTCTAGAGGAAGAGCTGTTGAACCCTGTCAAAATCCTCTTTAGGTAGAGAGTCAACCCCTTTGTTGATTCCCTGCTGCAAAAAGTTTTCTAGATCTAGATTCTCTCTCTCTAGAATCTGCTGCAGTTCCTGGTCTTCCATTCCTGCCTCACTTGGGGTCATCTCCTGGTCCCTGCCGAGCTCCATCATGCTTGGCACATCATCCGTTTGTTTGCTATTTTCTGTTATATCCTCCATGTTAACATCCCCTTCCTTCTCATGGGGATTTTTCTTCGATTCCTGGGTTGTCCCATTGATTTTGACTTCTTCTTCTAAGATCTTGAAACTATTGTGGTTTGATTGCCTGTCTTCAGTGCCTTTCTTTTGGCACCTCTTGCCTCCTTTCCCTTTACCCCCAACCTTAATAAAGCCTTCGGGATCCTTGCCTGTAGTGGCTTTCTTGTTGTTTTCCATCTTGTTCAATGGGTAGTCCCTGTATAGGTGCCCATGTTCATGGCACTTATGGCACCTAAATGAGACGTGTTCGTAATCAACCATCTGCACCCGTTCCTTGTCATACGCTTCCAAAATGTTTGCATCCGGAAGTGCCTCGGATAAGTCCATTTCCACACATATCCGGGCGAAGGAAGTATATTGGCCTCTTAGAGTAGTTTCTGAGATTTTTATAAAATGCCCTAGCTTATTACCTATAGCCTTTAGAGACTCCGACAACCAATAATCTAAAGGAAGGGAGTAAAGTCTTATCCATACCGGCACCGAGGTGAAAGTTTCTCATTCTAGGACAAAGTTCATTACCCATGGTCTCATGTAAAGGCCTGTAGACACGTAAAAATAGGGTCCTCCCTCAAACACTCTGTCTTTGTCCTCTAAGCTTGTGAACACTGCCGTGAGGAAACCCTTGGACCCAAGGTGAAGATCTATTTTCCCTTTTGGTTTCCAGTGGTTCCTTATCCATGCTTGCAAAGCCTTCTTCGTCGGCCAGATCCCCATAAATTTACAGATTACAACATATTCCGCCATGTGTTCTCTGTGCACCTGCAGCGCTGGGTCACTTAAAACGACTCGAGGAATAATGGTCGCCTTGGGTCTACATCCCCCTGATGTATTCATGGAAGCAACTTTTTGACTGCTATTCTCTGTCCTCTTCTCCGTACCGACTTCCTCATGGTTCTCTTCCTGTTTTTTCTTTATTCATAACCTCTATTGCCACCTCCACTGGTTTCTTGAAGCATTGGGATCCAAATCCCTTGCTTCTGTCCACAACCAGTTGATTGTGGGAGGAAGCATACCTCCCTCCTCCGCGCCCCGCCATGGTAACCAGCTACACAAACCCTAAGGCAAACCCTTAATCTGATTTGCAGAGCCGCCCCCTTGGTTTGATTAATTATTCCAAGTTTCTTGTCTAAATATATATTATTTAACAACAAAATTATAATAAAATATTATATAATATTGGAATCTCACTCTTTTCTGTATTAAGTTAACAAGACATAATAAAAAATTGAGGTTAACAAAAATATAAATATGTAATGGTTAGATTAATTAGTGATAAGTTGGAGTAATTAACATTAAGTTAACAATGACATAATTAAAAATTGAGATTAACCAATATATCAATATGTTATAATTACATTAATTGGTGATAAATTGGAGTAATTGAAGCTTATGATTAAATCTTTTAGTGACCATTATAATACCAAAAAAACATATTTAATCAGTGAGCCGATTGTAACATTCAATATCCATGCCGATTGTAACATTCAATATCCATAACACTGATATAAAATTCAATATCCATGACACTCATATAAAAACATAAAGACATGAGAGAAAATTATACAAGTGGGTTCACTGAACAAAAGGCGTGTATACGTATGCACACACTTTCACAAGAGGAAAAGCACGTATGGGATGGAAAATTAAGGTTAAAGAATACCAAGGGTCCATACCATGGTATTATCCCACAATATTGAGCGGAGTAACGGTTACTTGATTCCGTATAAGAATACCATAGGTTCTAAGTGTTGTTTTGGTGCGAGGTATTGAAAAAGGCTCTAAGTATATAAGGAGGAGAAGATCAAAGGACTAAAAGTGTAAGCAATGAATATCTTATGAAGAGTTAGATCAAAAGAAAATATGCATGTTATGGGTTCCTAATGCTTTGCTTGATCTGAACTAATTATGCACCTGAGTGTTTGATGATGGATGAGATCTAATGATGGATCAAGATCATGAGACCTGAAATGACTTATCATTATGTGATCTGATAATGGATAGGCTAGATCTGAGTACTAACAAATGTTTTGTCCTTTAAATGTATGATATGGGTATATCTGAAGTTTAGAATAGTTGCGAAGTTATAAGTTATTATTTGCAAATATATACATTGGTTCGCCTTGCTGAAGGCACGTATACACGCTAGTTCAACACTTCCAAGTAGCGCATGTAGAAGAAAATCTTGTTGTTCAGAGATGACTGATCTATTTGATTAATGTTGTTGTTTTACTGTTGTTTGTCAATGATGTCTTCATTAGACCTGAAAGTAGAACTGATTATATAAGGAGATTGAATCTGGTTGATTGATTGATTGAGTAAGAAGGGTGACCTTTGCTACTATCTGTTTAGAACTCTGTAATTTGATAGTAGATCTTCATAATGTCACTGATTGGTACAGATTTGGTTCAGAGGTTTTAAGATTCAGTATCTTTAGAGGTATACACAGGTTGGGCTACAAAAAGTAGCATATGCATGCATGTTGGCTTCACTGAAGTAGCGTATGCATTATGACATATGATTTTTGATGTTGCAGTTGATTCTAGTTGTTGATGCAGTGTTCCGGGTTCAGATCTGTGTACTGGTTACAGTGTTCTGTATGTTGCATTTGATTGGTTGAATTTTGATTAAGTGTCGGTTGATTGAGTTTTCAGTGATTGATTGATTCAGTTGTGGTTGATTCAAAGATTGATGATTGGGTTTTAGTGATTGGTTGATGTGGATGTATTTGTTGGTTATTGATTTTGAGCTTCAATGTTATTGATGGGTCCAATATGAAAATTTGATGAAATGTGGCCTTCATAGTGTGTTGTTGTGTACTAGGAGTATCTAGTCTGAAAATTTATGAAACGTGGTCCTTGGAGGATATTGAGGGTTGGAGCCTTTAGTGAGGAAGTCGAAGCTTCCTGCCAATAGTAGCTGGTGATTAGATTAAGGGGTTGGAGATCTCTTCCAGTAGTAGCTGGAGAACGAGTAAAGGTTGTAGCCTTCTGTAGCTCGGCGCCTATGTACTGGTAAACATATCAGCTAGTATAACAGCAAAGGAGGTTGTATCTCCCTTAGAGTAGAAGATGGAGAACGAGAGAAGGTTGTAGCCTTCTACAGGTGGATGCCTGCATACTGGTATGAGTGTGCACCAGTACAATATTGTAAACAACTTATTCTTTCAAAGGAAGAATCTATGAAGAATCTATGAACAAACTCATGGAGTGGCCATGGGATCTCCTTTATCCCCTCTCATTGCCAATTTATACATGGAGCATTTTGAACAAAAAGCCCTTAAATCTTTCCCCTTCACCCCTGATGAATGGAAAAGATTTGTAGATGATATTTTTGCCAAATGGAGACATGGATTAGATAAACTTAATGAATTCTTATCCCACTTAAATAGCCTCTCAGAACACATCAAATTCACTATTGAGATTGAGGAAAACAATCAGCTCCCCTTCCTAGATGTCCTCCTCACTAAGAAAGATGGCAAACTAAGCCACCAAGTCTACAGAAAGCAAACTCACGCTGACAGATACCTTCACTCAGATTCCCACCACCACCCGAAGCAAAAAGTTGGTGTCATCAAAACCCTAGCTACCAGAGCCTCAAGGATCTCAGACCCTGAACATCTAGAAGAAGAGCTCAACCACCTCTACAAAGTTTTCATAAACAATGGCTATGATAAAAGCGTTATCCATAAAATTATCAAAAAATCCACAACCAATAACCAAAAAAGGAAAACCCTAGAAAACCCTAGAATCTCCTTACCCTATATTAAAGGCATCACAGACAAAATATCCAGAATTCTCACTAAACACAACATTATGGTGGCCTTCACTCCCCCTAACACTATCAAAAACATGCTAAGCTCCGCCAAAGACCAAATAGACCCAAAAAATCTCAAAGGCGTTTACTCAATTCCTTGTTCTTGTGGTAAAATATATATAGGGGAAACAAGAAGATCTTTCAACATTAGGTTAAGAGAGCATATTAATGATATTTCAAAAAATAGATCAGAAAAATCTGGTCTAGCTGAGCATGCATGCTCGTCCACACACTATATATGCATAGAAGAGGCAAAATTAATTCATAAGGAAGACCACTACTTAAAATGAAGGGTGAAGGAAGCTATAGAAATCGAAAAACCTCTAATAACATGAACAAAGATGATGGCCTTAAGCTAAGTAACACGTGGAAGCCCCTAATAAATAAAACAAACAATCACTAATCAATCAATTTACCCTTCTTTAAAAATTTTAAAAATTAAAAATTAAAAATTAAACAA
>APFE030667217.1:187393-341189 GCA_000404065.3 Pinus taeda | reverse complement strand
TTTTTTTTTTTTTTTTTAATGATCTCCCGATTAGTAAGGTACTTAACAAGAAGTACTTGACCAGTTGAACTAACCTTTAGGACTTACTACTATTTACATGGTATATTGTAATGTGATATATATATTATAATTTTTTTAGTTTTTTTTAGTAATTTTATTAATAAAAACAAAATTACAACCAAAAAATAAATTAAAAAAATATTAACGTCTAACATCTAATGCTTACCTATCTACCATATATATTGTTTTAAAGCGCCTCTTGCACAATGATTATGAACCAATTAATTCAAATGTCAGTATCAAGCCAATTTGCTTTGATCCAAGTAAGATAAGATAATGTGAAATGTGGATTTGTTTTAAAACGAATGTGTTTAATAAACCACGCCATTAAAACATAAAGATCAAGGCCAATGGATGGCAATGTCATATAATATAGTAAGACATAAATTAATTTATATCTTAAGAGGAGTTTTTGGTTGTTGTTGGTGGTGGAGGATTGGAGGATCTTCCGATTATTATAAAGAATTCACGATCATTCTAAATAGATTTTCAATTAGTTATGAGGTTGTTCAAGTTTAAAGATGGTTAAAAATATGGTAAGAAATTTGTTAGATTAAAAAAAATTGGACAATTAGATAGAGTTAAGTTTTTAAATTATTTTCACAAATAACACAATTAATGTTGTGTTATTGATGATTTTTGGAAATCAGCATGAGCGTGCTACTTAGTGATTAATGATGTTTCCTAAGCTTGCTAGTTAGTGATTACTAATGTTTCTTATTCATAGTAGAAGGAACCCTAATCTAAAATGAGTGAGTTAATAAATGGATAATTTTAATCTTTTAAATAATTTTATTTTTTAGCTAGGGAAAATTCTTGCTTGAATTATTTTTTTTTCCCTTAAAGTTCTATTAATTTTTTTATATAGAAAATTCCATGGTTAAAGTTTTCATCAATCAAATGTAACTATGCATGTAATGACTCATCTAAAATTACAGGGAGAATAAAGCATGCATATGATAGCTACAGATGCATGCATTGCACTAGTATACATTTTAATTGGCTATGAAGAATGTCTAAATATAGATAAATGAATCAATATTAAATTAAATACACAACTATCAAGAATATAATGAATGTGTTAAGTCTATAATTATATAAAACTTAATAAACATACTAAACTAATATTATAATTAATAACCATTTATTAACAAACCATTTAATAAAAGAATTGAGACCGACTCTAATTTTATTTGATTATATGGGTTTGTATTGAAACAAAAGGGCACCAACGACTTGACAACTTGTCGTATTTAAGGACATCTCTAATTAATAAAACCATGTCAACAAAACTTGGGAACCAAATAAATCGACCCAATCTCAGTTTTTGATTGTAATCATTTTAAGAGATGTATATGTGAAGGATGACGATTGCCTTAAATCGTAAAGACCATTCATTACAATTTAAACACTTTAGAACAACAACGACTGAGGTGGATAAAAGCCATTCATCATGATGGTAAGTGGAGAACCAGTTGAAAAAAAAAATGATTTTTCTATGGAAAGGCGATGAGGAATTTTTGTGAAGAGGAAGAAACTTCTTCAATACAAAGGGGGTTCTTTGTTGAGGAAAACGGGGGAAGAAAACAAAGTTACATAGAAGGAGGAGGGGTACAAATTGAGGGATGATCCTGGGGCTTGATTTTCAACTAAAAATTTAGAAACTTTAGCACTGTTCTTGGAGTTTTGGGCACGGGGGCCAAAAGACTTTGATCTTGAAATCCTCTGGGTTTGGGAACCAGAGAGGTTGATCCTAGATAGGCAAGGAGGAATTGGTTGGTTTGTTAATGAAAGCAAAAGACTTAGAGAAACGTTAGCTAGGGATTGACATCAGACGAGAGAAATAGATACGTACTTGTATTTAATTTGATAGAATTTACATGGAATGTTGCTTCTATATTTAAAAATGAAAATTAAGCCTTACAACAAAATACAACAAATTTGAAGGAAAATTTTTGTTATAAAGATGAGTTTGTTCACTTATTAAATTGCTCCCAATCAATGTTTTTAACCCTTAAACAAATTTTATTTGACATTTTGATTTATATATTATTTTTCTAGATAATGTTTTGTATATATATATATGGTCAAGTAAGAGTGGAACCTTCAATTAACCGAACAAAGATTACATATGGTACACGTCTTTACAAGTGTAAAGACCAACAAAAGACAGACTGGTTGAAAAACTAACAAACAACCAGGTTAACAGAACCCAAAATCTTGCATACAAAACCACAAAAGCCCCCTGGGCATAAATCCTAAGTGAACAGATTATTGATCACTCTACAACTCTTCTCCGTCAAGTCTTTCTGCTCAATCTTTCCAATTCTATCCATCAGAATCCACCATCGATCTACATTTCAATCGGACGATAGATACTCACTTTGATCAACCAAGATCTCCCGAGATCCACCGTCGATCTAGCCTACAAACGAATAGTAGATACTCACTCCAAACTCTGAGAAACTCCCAAGATCCATCGTCGAGCTAACCTTAATCGGACGGTAGATACTCCCTCCGGTCAACTAAGATGCACGTTGATCCTGTGCCGTTGATCAACACCCTTTTGATCTGACGGTCCACAGGATATTGCTTTGGAAACATACACGATAATTATCCGCTAAACGTACCCAATCTAGAATATAACCTTGGTCTAAAAAAAATATTGGGTCCGCTCAACCCCTTAACCTCTGATCAAAAGGAAACCCGATATCCATATGATATCGAAGGCCCTCAAAACTTGTGGTCTATGGCCCTTCAACAAGCACGATGCTTAACACATCCTCTACTCTATTAGTTGGCTAAGGTGAAAGCAGCAACGATAGGATTGACGGAAAGGAACCCGCCAACTCTTCACCCAAGCTCCATTACTTCCGCACTTGCCCACACCCGCTAGTCTCCCACCTGCTTATTTTCCATGATCTGGAAGTACTCCATGTCTTTTGCCGCCTGTCGAGGACAATCGTCCCTCAGTTTACCCGAGGGTGTAAAATCCCAATCATACCAGATATAGCTCTCCTTGCGCATCACGCCTTCATTCGCCAAACGATCAGCTAAAAAATTTGCTTCCCTTCGCACATGAACAAAACTGACAGTCCTCAGGATCCACAAGTGGGAGTGAATAAGCTGAAAGACTTACGAGAGCCTCCAGTGTTTCGACACTTTTTCAAGTTCCGTTCGATTACACATTTTCTTGGCCGCATTAATGACCAATTCTAAGTTCGCTTCAATGATTGCATTGTGTAAATTTAACTTAATCAGGCTTTCCAGGCACTGTTCTAAGGCCATTCGCTCCGCCATGTTATTAGTGCCCATCCCCAAATGACTTTGGAAGATATCCTTTACGCTCCCCTGTTCATCTCTTATGACACCTCCAAATCCCGCCATCCCTGGGTTGCCCTTAGAAGCCCCTTCAATATTGATCTTCAAAAATCCATGAGGAGGAGGATGCCATAAATCTTTACCAATAGTTGGTTTGCTCATTCCCTTAACAATTCTGAGGGGAACCAGAGAGTGGAGATCCAACTGCCTCAAGATGTGAGCCTCCTGGGCAGAAGCGGGGTCCTCATGAATTTTCCACGTAAGGGCTCTTACTGTATCTTTGATCTATCTTAGAATTTGGACTATGATATTTTGGGTCGAGCCAATTTTATCCTTGAAAATCCTGCCATTGCATTCTTTCCAAACATCCCATATAATAAAGCCTAGAACCAGGGTCCAAGCCTTGTTAATGATTTCATTACCGGAAAGGTCTTTCCTCCAATTCTTCAAGGTGTTGGTGATGCTGAGTCTGTCTCTGTCAGTTTGCCTGAAGACTGAGGCCGCCCAATCCCACAAGGTAGAGGTGAAGGGGCAGAGGTTTAGTAAATGCTCCATCATTTCTTCCAGTAAGCCACAGAGATGGCATTTGGATGGGCCAACAAATCCCCTTTTCTAAAGATTCTCCCAGGTGAGAATTTTCTTATGGTGCACTAACCACATGAATAACTCGACTTTCATCCACTGTGGGTTCCTCCAAAGGTTATTCCAAACATGTTCAGGGTTTGGATAAACGAAACCAAGGGCCTTGCATTTAGCTTCTTAGAGGTTGAAAGTGCCTTCAGTGTTTCTACCCCATCTCAGTTGGTCAAACGAGGAAGACACTAAAATCTTCCTCTTCTCCAAGTCAAGTGCAAGGGAAGCCGCATGGGCTTTCAAAGGACTCTCTTCACTGTAACCAAGATTCTTCCACTTTCGCCATTTTTCATTGTCCCTTACCTGATCCCAGAAGTCACTGACCATGAGTAAATCTTTGTTATCAGTGTCATTTTTTAGAGTAGCTAGTTCTTCTCTAAACAAATTTGGTTCTTGTTGCCAGTTGTCCTCCCAAAACTGAGCAAGGTTACCAGCTATGATCTCCCAGAAACTATGTTGTTGTACCATACCTCTATTCTCCCAAGCAAGGTTCCAAATGTGGGAGCCCTTGATGAGCCCTAACATTCTGATATGATCCTTCTCGTGCCAATTACTTGCATATTTCTGCTTCCAAAACCTAGCCCAAGGAGTTGTCGATTCCTTGAGCCACCTCCACCACAGTTTTTCTCCCCAAACTCTGCTTAGGATTTCAAGGTCATGAAGCCCCAAACCTCCGTGTGCCTTAGGTTTGCAGAGCTTGTCCCATGCTACCAACGACCACTTCTTTTTCTCTTCTCCTTTGCCCCAAAGAAAATCTCTCTGAATGCTTCTGATTTGTTGTAGGACACCTTTGGGAGCAGGGAGAGATGAAAACATGAATATGGGTATAGCTTGTAGGACATCCTTTGTAAGCACAAGGTGCCCTGCCAAGTTTAAAGATCTGCAGGTCCATTTCCAAACTTTGTCCTGCAGTTTATTGATGACTAGTTCCCACACTCCCTTACTCAGAGGTTTGTCAGTGAGAGGTATTCCAAGGTACTTGGAAGGTAACTAAGCCCTTTGAAACCCAAGAATTCTAGTGAGGTTCCTCTGAATAGCAATGTCGGTATTTAAAAAAGAACCTTTAATTTGTCAAGGCTTACCTCTGTACCAGCCGCCAAAGCCAAGTCGTTCAGAATTTGTTTGAAAGCTCTGGCTTCCTTGACCGTAGGAATGCCCTGCAACATTGTATCATCCACAAATTGTTGGTGAGTGGAGGAATCCCCTTTCAGGGTAAGTTTCAGACCCCGAATTCTTCCTTCAACATTTACCATTTTGATCGCTTTGCCAATTCCTTCCATAATGAGAACAAAGAGGAAGGGGGAGAGCGGATTCCCTTGTCTGAGACCCCTAGAGGGAATAAAGGTTATAGATGGAGAGCCATTAAGCAGTATTGAGAAGCTAGCCGTGGATACGAGGGCCATAACCCATCTTATCCAGTTGTGGTCAAAGCCATAAGCTCTTAACACTTCCTTAATGTATTCCCAACTTAGCGTGTCATAAGCCTTCACTAGGTCCAATTGCATAATCATACCAACTTGCTTATTTCTGTTAAGAGAGTGTACCACCTCGTGAGCTTGTATGATGTTGTTGAGAATATGTCTTCCTTCCACAAAACGAGTTTGCTCCTCTGAAACAAGATCAGGAAGAAGAGGCTTGAGACTATTAGCGATCACTTTGGAGATAAATTTGTACACCACATTACATAAGGCTATGGGTCTGAATTTGTCCGGTGTCATAGCTTTTTCCTACTTTGGAATCAAAGCTATTAAAGAGGCATTAAGAGCTTTCAAAACAGTTTTGGATCTCCTAGAGTCTTCCACAACTTCAAGGATATCTTGTTTGACTGTTTTCCAGCAAGCTTTGAAGAAATCCACATTGAAACCATCAGGGTCGGGATCTTTCCCATTTTGCATCTCATTGATAACTTTACTAACCTCCTCCTCCGACACTGGCCTGTTAAGATTGAGGTTGTCTTCCCTAGTTACAAGCTTAGGAATGAACTTTGTGAATTTGTTGATGAACCGTGATCTGTCTACAAGGGGCTCCTCTGCTATGCTTAGAAAGTGTTGAACTAGGACAGATTCTATTTCTATGTGTGAGACAAGCTCTCTCCCATGAGAGTCTTTAAGTTTGGAAATTTTGTTATGGGATTTGTGGTCCAAGGTTGATCTATGAAAAAACTTTGTGTTTCTTTCTCCTTCTCTAATCCATTGCACCCTCGATTTTTGTCTCCATAAAATCTCCTCTTGTATATACCAATCTTCCCATTCGTTCTGTAGATAGTCAGCCTGAATTTTTCTTTCCTCAGTGAAACCCTCTAAGATGTTGATCTGATTAATCACCTGGATTTTCTGCTCAACTTCTCTTTTGGCTTTACAAATATTTCCAAACTCTTGTTTGTTCCAAACTTTAAGCCTAGATTTGATGTGTTTGAGCCTCTGCTGTAGTATGAACATTTTGGTGCCTTGAACGAGCCTTTCTTCCATCCACCATTTGTCAATATTTCTGGTGAAATCAGGGTGAGAGAGCTAGATATTTTCAAACCTGAAAGGTCTGTTCCTCGGTGTTCCCATAAAAGAAGCTTCCAGCTGAACAGGCCAGTGGTAGCCTCCAAAGGGAAGGATTAAAGCTGACATATCAAGGCCTGTGATAAGGAGTTCCTTTGAGATTATGTATCTGTCCAACTTAGAGGCGACTTGAGAAGCCCCTCCTCTCTTATTATTCCAAGTAAACATGCCATTTGTTGTTTCTACGTCCACTAGCCCCATGTTATTCATGAAGTTCTGGAAGGAAATGGAGTCCCTACCTAGTTTTCTTGTACCGTCTTTTTTCTCTGTAAGAGATCTGATCATATTGAAATCCCCTGCCAGAATCCAGGGTATATCAGGATATCTTTCCCTAAGTTTCTCAAGGGAGGTGAGAAGCTTTAGTTTGTCTTCTAATGAGGACCATAGATGTTGGTTATCATGTAGATCTCCTTATCCCCCAACGGTTGAATCACCATCGATAGATAATTCCTAGAAGCTTCAACATCCAGGATTCCAAGTTTTTGAGGATCCCATAAGGTGAGAATCCCCCCCCGTCGAGTTATTTGCGTTAACCTCTAGATACTCATACTTGATTAACCACTTAGAGTGTATCTCTCTTATCTTGTCCATTGAACATTTTGTTTCCTAAATAAATATCATATCTGCTTTTTCTTCTTTAATTCGACTTCTAAGATTTCTTTGTTTCCTTCTACTTCCTAGACCCCTTATGTTCCAGGTTGTAAGCTTCATTAAGAAAGGTTTGTAAAGGAGTAACTAGTAAGATCCTTCATCTTACCTGAGTTAATCATAAGTTTCCCACATTCGGACAACAACTCGTTCTGTTTTTTCCTTCCCCTTTTCCTACCAGGGTTCTTTGAAGAAATCATCAATGTATCCTCCATCGTTTTCACTCCCCTGTTCTCCTGGCTGTCATGGTGTCTTTTTACTACAAAGCACTTTGATTGTGATCTCTAGAGGAAGAGCTGTTGAACCCTGTCAAAATCCTCTTTAGGTAGAGAGTCAACCCCTTTGTTGATTCCCTGCTGCAAATTTTTTTCTAGATCTAGATTCTCTCTCTCTAGAATCTGCTGCAGTTCCTGGTCTTCCATTCCTACCTCACTTGGGGTCATTTCCTGGTCCCTGCTGAGCTCCATCATGCTTGGCACATCATCCGTTTGTTTGCTATTTTCTATTATATCCTCAATGTTAACATCCCCTTCCTTTTCATGGGGATTTTTCTCCGATTCATGGGTTGTCCCATTGATTTTGACTTCTTCTTCTAAGATCTTGAAACTATTGTGGTTTGATTGCTTGTCTTCAGTGCCTTTCTTTTGGCACCTCTTGCCTCCTTTCCCTTTACCCCTAACCTTAATAAAGCCTTCGGGATCCTTGCCTGTAGTGGCTTTCTTGTTGTTTTCCATCTTGTTCAATGGGCAGTCCCTGTATAGGTGCCCATGTTCATGGCACTTATGGCACCTAAATGAGACGTGTTCATAATAAACCATCTGCACCCATTCCTTGTCATACGCTTCCAAAATGATTGCATCTGGAAGTGCCCCGGATAAGTCCATTTCCACACATATTCGGGCGAAGGAAGTATATTGGCCTCTTAGAGTAGTTTCTGAGATTTTTATAAAATGCCCTAGCTTATTACCTATAGCCTTTAGAGACTCCGACAACCAATAATCTAAAGGAAGGGAGCAGAGTCTTATCCATACCGGCACCGAGGTGAAAGTTTCTCATTCTAGGACAAAGTTGTTTACCCATGGTCTCATGTAAAGGCCTGTAGACACGTAAAAATAGGGTCCTCCCTCAAACACTCTGTCTTTATCCTCTAAGCTTGTGAACACCGTCGTGAGGAAACCCTTGGACCCAAGGTGAAGATCTATTTTCCCTTTTGGTTTCCAGTGGTTCCTTATCCATGCTTGCAAAGCCTTCTCCGTCGGCCAGATCCTCATAAATTTACATATAACAACATATTCCGCCATGTGTTCCCTGTGCACCTGCAACACTGGGTCACTTAAAACGACTCGAGGAATAGTGGTCGCCTTGGGTCTACATCGCCCTGATGTATTCATGGAAGCAACTTTCTGACTGCTATTCTCTGTCCTCTTCTCCATACCGACTTCCTCATGGTTCTCTTCCTGTTCTTGAGGTCCGATGGTTTCTGATTTTTCTTTATTCGTAACCTCTATTGCCACCTCCACTGGTTTCTTGAAGCATTGGGATCCAAATCCCTTGCTTCCGTCCACAACCAGTTGATTGTGGGAGGAAGCATACCTCCCTCCTCCGCACCTCACCATGGTAACCAACTACACAAACCCTAAGGCAAACCCTAAATCTGATTTGCAGAGCTGCCCCCTCGGTTTGATTAATTATTCCAAGTTTCTTGTCTAAATATATATTATTTAACAACAAAATTATAATAAAATATTATATAATATTGGAATCTCACTCTTTTCTGTATTAAGTTAACAAGACATAATTAAAAATTGAGGTTAACAAAAATATAAATATGTAATGGTTAGATTAATTAGTGATAAATTGAGTAATTAATATTATGTTAACAATGATATAATTAAAAATTGAGATTAACCAATATATCAATATGGTATAATTACATTAATTGGTGATAAATTGGAGTAATTGAAGCTTATGATTAAATCTTTAGTAACCATTATAATACCAAAAAAACATATTTAATCAGTGAGCCGATTGTAACATTCAATATCCATGCCGATTGTAACATTCAATATCCATGACACTGATATAAAATTCAATATCCATGACACTATATAAAAACTTAAAAACATGAGAGAAAATTATGGAAATATGTTAACATCGCTTTTTTAGCATTGTATTTTCAAAAAAATTGGTGAAAAGTTGAGCCAATTTATCATCAATTTAAACAATAAAAATTTAAATTATTAAAAAAAATAAAAAAATCAATTTAAATAAAAAAATAAATGGTAAAAAACAAACAAAATACTTATAAACTATATTACCATAAACTATTTTTAACATCATAAACCTTAAACTATATTTTCCTTTCATTTAAAGTTTAAACCACTGGATTAGCCCACCCAAGCTCATTACATTTCCAACGCTGTTACTCGGTGTAACCAAAAAGCTAATGAAGACCGAAAGATGCAACCTCCAATCGCGATGGTTTTTTATCCCACTTTTAAAAACAGGAAAACAGGAAGTTTAGGTGTGTTATGCCCATTGTTAATTTTCAACTCACTGAAATCAAAAGGAATTTACGTTGCAATGGAAAATGCTCGTTGGCGTCTCCTCTGAAGATTTGACAAACAAATGCGTGGGGTTCCTGTATATGACACACCAATTAAAATTAAATCCCCACGCAACGCCCAGCTCTCAGTTCTGATTCCACAATTTTGGAGGTAACGAATAGAAAGGCTGGCCATTATCAAAACCTTCTTCCTGCCCGGAAAAATCACGTTAAATTTCCGCATTAAGAGAGAAATTTCAGTAACTTCGGAGTCGCAGGAATTTGCGAAGAGTTTCACCAAAGGTATGCATGGTATTTCCTGTTTTCAGCTGATTTGAGTGCTCAATTTTTGTAAAAAGATTCAACGATGCCCATGTTTTTTATTTTTATTTTTTTTGGGGTTTCATATTTCTTTCTAGCAATCAAATTAAGGCATTAATGCAGACATAGAGTAGCCCCCGTCGATACATTTTTCTGATTATGCCTTTTTCTTCAAAAACGTTATTGCGTTCCTCGGATTCGACCTCTACACCATAAGCTGGCAATTGACCCCATCTAACCTGTAGAATAACCCCTCTTTATGAATATTTTTAATCATATGGCTTTTGATTACAAACCTGTGTTTTATTTTTATCATGTGGGCGATCTTTTCCCGGGATTCCAACCTGGGTCGTTGTGGTGATAAGTTCCCTCACTTACCAATAGACAACAACCCCGTCGAGTAATCAGACATGCCTTGGCCCGAGCTTTTCTTCTGTAATTGTGTTAGGCCTTGAATTACAAGTCTACTTGTGATTGAGGTTGAATTATACAGGTCTAATGTTCATGGTTCTGCACATTTTTGTGACTTGTAATTTTTTAGGTTGTTAGTGACATATTGGTTGTCTTTTTTCATTGAAATTATAATGGCGAGATTTGATTACGAAGACGTATTTAAATACAATTGTTATGAAAATTTTCTACAACGAAAATTTCCAGTACGGATCCATACAGAAGTATACATCTCAGATATTTGAAAATGTATTTAGAAGAATTTCAGTATCACGAACACACAATGAACCATGAAAAATATTCATTCTTCAAAGAATTTGCAACGTGATTTATATTCATAGATTTCTCTCCTTTTTTTGAATCTTGTTGAGGTTTTTGGGCTGTTTCTGGCGTTTGTAGGTTGAAGATAGTAAACAATAGGTTGACTGTACCATATCCGTAGTGTATGAAACTTTTTGCTGAATTTCGTACTACTGCCGAATTTCTGTACAACAAAGGCCAATACAGCTAGGTCAATATGACTGAATCATTCTGATTGAAACTTTGGTCTTAGCTGTATGTTGAAAAGAGTAAAGAATAGGTTGACTGTACCATATCCGTAGTGTATGAAATTTTTAGCTGAATTTCGTACTAGTTCTGAATTTCTGTATAGCAAAGGCCAATACAGCTAGGCCAATATGACTGAATCATTGTGATTGAAACTTTGGTCTTATATTCATCTTAAAAGGCCGTATGTATTTACTTGGCATATTGTCTGTTTGGGAAATTTGAGGAGGAAAATCCAATGCCATGGTTTTCAAATCTCTGAAGTTTTAAATGGTGTTCCCAAGTTTGTCAAAGGTTGGGAGAGGTTTTTCAGAAGTGGGATATGTCTTCTGCACAATAAACCCAATTCTTTGTCTAGGAAACTAGGTCAATATTTACAGGTATCTAGGATTTGAGTCATTAAAGCAAGCTACTCATGCTCATATCTTTTGATTTTTACCTATGATATTTCATTTTCTATATCTGCCTCAGCTTTTTTTTCCTCGGTGAAAACCCTCAGGCACTGCTCCTCATTTTGAGGATGGTACCCAATGTAAACCCTAGATTCTTCAGGGCAAAAAGGCAGGTCAACAATAAGGTACAAAGCTGTTACAGTAATATATTTTTTAAGAACTCAACATTTCACTTGCACAAATTGAACCTTGGTGGGGAGGAATAGAATAATACTCCTCACAACCATCCGGTCTAGACCTGTTAATTTTAGGTATGTTCTATGCTTAGAGCAATTTATTTCAATTTTCACGGTTAGCTCAGTATCTTTTCCAGATTAGCAATCACATCAGCATTAAAGTAAACTGCAAATAGAACATAAATCGCAGAAGACAAGCCAAGACAAGAGGACACAAGATGTGGCGCTAGCCAGGGACAAACCCCAATGTGGGGAAACCCTTGATCAATTCTTCTTCTGTGTTCTTCAATAGTTCAGCAGAGAGAGAGAAAGAGATAGTACATTTACAACAGAAGTCAACACTTTGACTTTCTATATTTACATGAGATTAGTTGAAGACATGCTGCTTCAACTGATTCTCCAAGGTGACTTCTTCACCTATCATAGTGCTGCATCTCGCCCACTTGCTGCACCTCACCGTGCTGCACTTCATGTTGCTGCCCCAATCATTGAGCTGCTCTTATCACGGATCTGCACCCAATGTTGTACTCATCGCTGATCTGTACTCAATGACTGCTATGCTGCACTTCATCATCAGTTGCACCTGTCACTGTGTTACCCAATCATACACTCAAGTCATACTGTAATATATCATCATCATCACGCTGCAATACCTTGTTTCCATACTACTCACGTCATGCTGCTGCAATACTTATGATGTTCTTAACATACAACATCCACTTTGCTGCATATCAGCCTTAGCTGCTTGCTATGGCTTGCAGCCTAGCAAAGCAGCTAAGCTATAGTTCCAGATTCCTTCAAGCAGACCCAAACTAGACACTAGATACCGGCTTAGCCCTCTGACTTCTAATCTGATGACAGCTGCTCCCAAACTTATCTCATCCATGCTTTTGACCAGCAGTGAGGTAGTTGTAGTTATGGCTAGATGTGACTGCATATGAGGTCATCTTCACGTCTGAGATTAGGGCCTCTTTAGCTCTCCTTACTGTGGCTTGAGGATCTCTTCACCATGTCATTCAAGTTACTTCTAGACCTTCCTTTGACGCTATCCCTGTGCATCGTAAGGCTATGGTATGACTGCGGCTAGGGCACTCTTGAATACACTTCCTTTTGATTGAGTCTAGAGCTATTTAAGACCTCTTCTTTCCAGCTTGTATGAGTCCTTCTCTTGCTGCATAGAACCTTTAATGACTGCGGATTATATCTTCTAGGAGGACTGTGGTTAGGATAGCATAGAGCCCTTCTTTTGCTGCGGAATAAGGCCAACATTTAGAGTGCATTCGGACTGTGACTAGGGCTACATAGAACTGCAGCTAGGTCTCTTTTATACCAATGTGTAGACCTCTCCTCTGTTAAAATTTCTGTTTTCCCACCCCGGTTTTTCAATTTCTCCTTATTTCTCCCATGTAGTTAAATGCCCTTTCCCATAACCATACATTCAACAAGCTGAAAAAATAAATTTGCTGAAAACACAAATTCTGGAAATTTTACAGAATGCTGGAAATTGCAGAAATAAAAAATCAGCAGTAATAAACAGCCATTAAAACACTGATATTTTTGGTCAACGTGACCCTGGAAAAACCCCCTACAACTCTTGGGGAAAACCAATTTGAGAGCTCTTCTTTATTTCTGAAAAAAGTCTTTTTACAGCAAGAAAATTTCAGCAAAATAATTTTTTTCAGCAAGCAAACTTATCCGTTTTCAGCCCAACAGACCACCTGGAAACTTCTCAGTTTTCAGCAAAAAAGATCAGCTTTTTCTGCTTGTTCTTACTGCTGTTCTGCTTGTCTTTCTGCTGTTCTGATTTTGCTGAAGAGCTGCCTGGTATGTGTGCCAAACTGCTGCCTCTTTCTCCTTCTTGTCCAGAAATCTCCCTTGCTCTCTTGCTCTCCTTCTCCCAATCTGCTCATGAAAGAATGAATGATCTTTTCCTCCTTTTCCTCCTTTAATATAACTCCAAGTGACTTTTGGGTGATCTCTAAATCCAATGGCTGAAATAGATTTAAATCAATGGCTGAGATTAAATGCACATTTAAATCTCACTTTCTATTTTTTAATTCACCCACTTTAATAAAGACCCACTTAGTCATTTATTTCCAAAGTCACTTTTCCTTTCTAATTTTTCATTGACTTTATAAAAGTCACTTTAAAATTAGACTTAGTAACTTTATCACTTAAAGTCACTTTTAAATTAGATTTTAACTTTATAAAAATTATAAAGTCACTTTAGGAGAAAAATTAAAATCTTTTGGACACTTTTCCCTAGGCCAAAGATCAAAGCCTAAGGGGAACCACCTGTCCTCCGGTACCAAATTTCAACAATTATTTTATATGATATTATAAATTTGGATAATGTCAAATGATATTCATATCAATGATCATGCTTTGCAGCTTTTCAATTCAAACCAAATTGTCATAGTGGACTCAATTAACAAATTATATTTTAAATTTATAAATTTTTAAGACCCTGACACTCCCCCACGTTTCCTAAAAAATGGTAGGGAGCTTTTGCATAGGCCGCTCACGCGCCCCCTCGCTCCCTCGCCCCCTCGTCCCGGAACCTTGGTGGAACATTGTAAAACACCAATGGAAATAAACTTAAAGCTTTCAAAAGATGATGAATGTGAGGTAGTTAATGAATTGTTTTATCATCAACTTGTAGAAGAATTGATCTATCATACCACAACTAGAACAAACATAACTTTTGAAATTCAAAATGTTATCAAGGTTTTTGATCTGTCCCAAGGAAACACATTGGAATGTAGCCAAGAGAGTACTTAGGTATTGTTGCCACAAAATCTAGTAAACCCAGCGCACAGCAACATTGGACGAGGGGCCAAACCTTATGGCAACAATTAGGAAGGGTTTCTATTTTCACCTCAACAACCTTCCTCTTGCTCTTTAGTGGGATTTCAACCACAAGGGAGGCTTCCTTAAATCACCTATAAGGGTATTCTACTACTAGGGCTCAAGGTGATTAGTTTTTGAATGTCTAGAGGTGGATAAAGGGATTGGAAAGGCGAAGGATGACCAAGGTATTCAGTGATAGGGTTCAAGCCCCTTAAATCTAACCAATAAATGGGATGTTATAATTTAGGGCTTGAATGATCTTTATTAATAGGGCATGCAATGGCATATAGCAGCCTACGAAAAGCCCTCCAAATGATCTTCAACAAGAAAAGAGTAAGGGCTTCAAATATAGACTAGTGTTGAAATAAGGAAAATAGTTTTAGGGTTGTTGGATATGCATAAACAACAAAAATAATGTTAGAGAATGATAAGGTGGCAGCTTATTAAACTTATTTTCTCTAACCTTGATACTTGTTTGTGAATCTTAATCTTCTTTATGTTCTTTTAGTTAGATCTTTTCATCAAACAATATCAAGAAACAACAACAACAAAAGACGACACGGATATAGGCTCTCAGCCAGGGCAAAACCCCTCCAAGGGGAAAACTCAAAAACTCTTCTCTTCTTAGAATCTGCTTCAAATGAGATACAAAGACCCAATCCCTAGACCAAGTCCTTCTCCCAGTACAAAGTCAGCACTTTCCTCAAGTCCTTGAACTTGCACCAAATTGCTACTTCCTGCAACTCAGAAACTCTTCTCTTGTTAGAATCTGCTTCAAATGAGATACAAAGACCCAATCCCTAGACCAAGTCTTTCTCCTAGTACCAAGTCAGCGCTTTCCTCAAGTCCTTCTTGAACTTGCACCAAACTACTACTTCCTGCAACTTCGACCTGCCAGCTTCAGCACAACTACTCGACTTGCAACTTCAGCCTAGCTACTTCGTCCTTGCAACTTCTTGAAAACACTAATACAACCTCCTCTTGAGACCTACTTAGAGCAAGACAGCTCTCCCAAGGTCAACGAGGCCCAAACAAGGGGTTCCCCTCTTCCAGCTATAGATTCCGCACTTCGTCCTCCAACAACTCGATCCTAAAATTTCGGCCTTTTAACATAGCCGAGCAACTTCAGAATTTCGCACGTGTGAGAGAGATAGCGCCCAAAGACAAGATATTTCGACCTCCCAACTTCTTCCAGATCTTCGCTCTCGTTTTCTATTCCTTCCCAGCTATAGATTGAACTTTTTCTTTGATAGATTGAACTTGTGAGTGAATGATTCCAAATGAGGTCGAACTGCTTCCTTTTATAGCCTTCTCAAGGGGTCGAATTCCCTCCTTTAAGCCGACTTGAGAATTGTTAAAATTGGACAACTAGGTCCAAACTCCATGTTCTGATGCTCAGATTAAGAGGCTAATATTTTTGTTGGATTCCTCTTTCTGAGAGGAGTAAAATCCATATAAAAATAGTCTTAATCCGATGAGCAGAACTTATATTTTGAATTTATTATTCTTAATAAATTATATGTGCAAGGTCAGCCAATTTTGTAATGTAGGCTCACATGCCCAACAGATGTGTCACACACCCTCATTGATGGATATAAATACAGGAAAAGTTGGAGAGAATTTCATCACAACACAACTCACATCTTCCTCTCTCATCCTAAAGAGTACGAGCTACCTGGAGGATGAATTTCAGCCACACGTGGGAAGGACGAAGAGGACAGACCGTACGACTGAGCTGTAGTACGATTTTCTGCTGCTAGGGTTTCGCAGAAAGTTTGACCAGTGTTGACTTTGGTCAACGCTTGGTCCAATCAAGCTGAAAACTTGTGGAAGATTCGATTTTTGAAGGCCGTACTACCTGGCACAAAAATCGAGGTCAAAGGGTTGACCATTTTGCTGCTGCGTTGACTTTTAGCTTGCTGCCCTGCATTGACTTTTCAGGACAGCGTTGACTTTTGTAGAATTGACTTGGGTTGACTCATCTACTGGTTGGAGGGTTGTTGTGACACATGCTGGGCTGGCTGACCAAAGGAGACTTTGCTGGTTAAAGCATCCTGTTGACCGCCGAAACGAACACACATTTTTTCTGTTTCTGATTTGTCTTCTGTAAGATCTGCTTATATGTTCTATCTGCATTTTGCTTAACTACTTGTATGATTGCTGTGAAAAGTGAAATTGCTCTTAGCATAGAACATCTTCAAAACTTTACACTCATTCAATTCTTTTTCTCCATTACTACCTATCAGTGCAATTGGTGATTCTAGCTGTAACCTGTACAACTTGTTACTTTTGATTCCAATCTGAGCCTTTTTCTTCCAACTTGGGTGTTTGACATATACTTTCTCCTTAATGAAGAAAACGTCATAGCCCTTGTTTTGAAGTTGAGATACGGAAATTAAGTTCATCTCCAATCTCGGCACATGCAACACATTGGTTGGCCAAAGTCGCTCTCCTGCTTTGGTTTGAAAAACTATGATACCTCTTCCTACTGGAGTACACTTTGCCTTATTCCCCATGGTGATTTGAAAATTCATTCTTTCTTCCTGATAATTTGAAAAAAATTCTCGGATTCCTGTCATATGCCAGGAAGCTCCACTGTCTATATACCAAACCTCCGAGGAGGTAGAGCTTGCACGGCAGGTGGCTTCTTCTTCCAATCTAGAAGCTAACATCGAATATTCATCCCTTGTGCATTCTTCTGGAAATCTGCGCAAGTCCCCTTGAGTGGATGCCTCTGCATCATGCTCTTGACCCATAATCGATTTTCCTTTCCTGTTGTCGGATCTCTACTCTGATACCATGTGAAAATTTCTAAACTGAAATTCTATTGCTGCAACAACTGATTTATTTCGCCTACTTATTATTCTCAATGAGTTATTTACGGGATTCCTTCAGCAAATATTAAAATAAATTCTACTGCAGTTATCACACAATTACCTAGAGAAAAATACATGCACAAGAGTCAATCATATCGACACAGTTATTTTTGGACAATTGTCCCTGGAAAAACCCAATGCGGGAAAACCGGTGCAACAGATGAGGACTCTATTAATCTTCAACAACAATTGCTTTTACAAGGAATGGTTTTACAGAGGAACTGAAAGAAAACACCTGAGACTTTCCCTCTGAGACCATCTGACACTTTGGAGACCCTGCTTCCACTTCTGTGTCACCCCTGCATCACTCTGATTGACCTAGCGTGGCTCTGAGTGGCTCTGCATCTCTGCATCAGCCTGCGTAGGCTCTGTGTCTCTCCTCTGGACTGCGTCTCTCTTTCTACGCTGTCTTCCACTGCCCCTACGTCACCTCCTCCTCAATCACTGCCTGCTGTTGAAACCCTTCTCTTCCTCCACCCTGCAACTCCCTCTTAAATCAATGTCCTCTTCCTTGAGAATCAAATTTCCTTAAGATATTGAGTATCTGCCAGTGTGTCTCCAAATGACCCTCAAGTCTTCTCTTATACTTTTCCTATTGATGAATCAACGTCCGAGATTAAGTCCCTAATCAACGGCTAAGATTAAAACAGACTTGATCCTCGTCTCTTAGAAGCTTCTCATCCTTATCTTTATTAATACCCAAAAATACATTTATTTTCTTAAGTTTAGACTTAGGAACCCATTAAAAATATTAATTATTTTAATAACTCCTCATCTAGATGGAATTTCCCAAAACGAGTTCTGGGTCATGGAGATCTCATGTGCCTTAGCCTCTCCTCCAAGTTTCAAGGCTAGAGCACATCTGATGCTACCAAAAATCAACATTCATCTCTTGCATCATTGGCATAGTTTGGATCGCATTTGTTACATTGTAATATTATCGTTACACAATTATTCATTAATTTGTGTTTGTTGCACAATAACATGACAATGTAGATCAATGTTATATATAGTGGCTTGTTTGGCTTATTTATGAAGGACCACATTTGCTCATAACTCACAATTTGCAATAGCTTGTTGACTTATGGAAAGGCTTGTTGGTTATGTGACACACAATCTTATAATGGCTCAAATGAATGCATCATATTTTACATTACAGTACAGTGTGACTCTCCGACTAAGTAGAACGATGATTCTGTGATATACTTGTGGTTCTCGATATCCTTGGGGCCTGCACAATGACACTATACAATGGCTCTTAATATTCATAAGCGTCAGTGAAATATGATTGGAGTAAAAATTAGAAAAATTATATGACAACAAGACTATTACAATGAAACTATAATGAATTCCTTGTAAAACGTTATGACAAGAGGTTTGTGGCATCAACAATAAAAGTGGCTTGTAGAAGGGGTTTGACATTGTTTCATACAATAACCTGTACAATGACATCAAGTAGCATCACATGTTTTGATCATGCCCTATATTATAATGGTCTGCAACACCAATGGCATATGGACAACATCGCTGGCACATATCTTCACATTGGCTCGCATAGCAAATCTCACGCTAGATCGCATGACAAATACATAGTGGCACACAGTTTTTGCTTGGTAAATATGCATAGCGACAGTGCCTGACATATCGAGTTATTGTGACAAGCAAGAATTAAGCATGAACAGATAAAACGAAGGCAAAGTACTTTCATCATTTAAGGATTTGATTAATTGTGAATCTACTATATTTTGCAATTGTAATAGTCTGTGGCACCGCAATGATTTACAAAGAAAGCACAACTTTGTGGCTTATTGTTTACAC
This sequence comes from Pinus taeda, assembly GCA_000404065.3. Taxonomy (NCBI): domain Eukaryota; kingdom Viridiplantae; phylum Streptophyta; class Pinopsida; order Pinales; family Pinaceae; genus Pinus; species Pinus taeda. Next base: position 321,944 of record APFE030667217.1, on the reverse strand, counting down.
TTCGCATGGTCATGATTGCATTTATTATTAGTGGCATAACTTCGATCAGAGGCATCATGATAATATAGAAGGAAAATTACAATGGTCATGCCTTATTGATCAATGGCACGCTACAGTAGTTCGATGGCAATAACTCATATGTGGTAGTGACTCATATATGGTAGCGAAAAACGCTACAAGCCGACCTTTCAAATTATTAGCGAGGACTATGACAAATGAATTTTACCATGAAATCGACTTGAAGATTGAAAGAAATGTTAGAAAGTTGTTCAAGACTAGAACGTTGCAAGAAGAGATAAGGTAAGGGTAAAAGAGGTATGCATGATTTCTATGTGCATATTATGATTTATGGTCATTTGTAAAGGTTTGCATAGAAGGTCTCTAGGGTTCTGCAACTGTTCCTTTACAGGATTCTATAGATCTTGACAACCTAGGGTTTGTAGGACTTGCTAATCAATAAAGTCTTAAAGTCTTGATATTTAGGATTTAGGAACCCTGGAGTGATTCAACCCTAGGTGGAAAAATCCTAACCCTAGCTAATTGATTCCTTCAAGGAAACCCTAAATGGTACTTAGGGTTTGTAGGACTAAATGATCTTTGATATTAAAAACCCTAGTTTTGAAAGAATAATCTAGGGTATGTGTTAAATTCTAGCAAGGATTGGATTAAAATAAATCCTAGGGCTTAAAGTCAAAACCCTAGGACTAGATGTCTTCCACTAAAATAAAAACCTTAACAAGGGTTAGATTACAAAATTTCTAGGGTCTATAACTAGAACCCTAGAAGTATACTTTTAAGAAAATCATGGAAACCCTAAATTGATAGAATTGACATCATGCTCCTGTCGCTGTATATTTTGCTTGGTTGTACTTGCTAGTGAAAATTGCATGCACATAACAAAGGCAATCAAAGTTGTGGAGGCAAGATGAGAGGGATGGAAGAACAAGTAAAGCAAGACTCATGCTTGATGATGTTTCCTTGATAATGATGAGCATGATGGAAAGAGAGAGCCGTATGAACCCTAATGATATATTGAAGCTTCTAGCTGATGAGTTCGTTCTAGGAACACATTAATGACTGAAAGATGAAGCAAAACCTTGTTACAATATGAAGATGGAGAATGCAAAGGAATGTTGACTTCATAGGGAGCAAGTATCGAAATTTGACATGACACTCTAGAGGATATTTATAATGTGGCAACTCTGATATTGATAATCTGCTTGAACATGTGAAGAGGTTGGAAGGGGAATTTGTTCGATGATGTTGTACCTACAACTGCGTGGTTTACATGAATTGTGTGGATAAAAATTTTGATGGCTCAGACAAGCATAAGGACATAATTGATAATGGAAAGCTAATATGACATGTTATAAAGCAAAACTCTATTGTAAAGGAAGAAGACATGTGCTAGTAGCTGTGAGGGAGCTCAACTCTTTGAAGTTTATAGATGAACCATATAATGATTGACAAAATCTAGGAAGCTCAAAGTTTGATATGACATGATGCTACTAAGAGCCGAGAAACCTTGTCATGAGGATTAAATGTGAAAGAAGGACGAAGCTTAGATATGATGTATTGCGAAGTAGGAATCTTTGCAGCTACCACAAAGATCTCCACGGAAGAACAAGTAGCTGATGTATTAATGAAGTATGAGACCAGCTAAGGATTGTGATGATGTCTCCCTAATTGAGAGGGAGTAAGAAATCTCCTTCATATTTAAGGAGTAAGGACCTCCTCCCTGGTTGAGAGGGAGTGATGGTGGACGCCATATTCTCCATGTGTCATGCATTAGGCCAAGACTAAACACTGTACGTTTAGTGTATCACACAGGGAGGGAAAATGGAGGATTGATAAGCAACTAAAACTGGTACTCCTTGAGGATTGGGAATCCAAGCTGGGAAGTAGTCATGTAGACAGCAACTAAGACTGGTACTCCTTGAGGTTTGGGAATCCAAGCTGGGAAGTATTCATGTGGATCGACACTCTTTGAGGATCTGACAATGTATCCACGATAAGAGTGGTCGAAGCAGATTGATACTTTGAGGATTGGGAATCCAAGATAAGAATAGTCCTTGAAGGACACACCTGGTGAACATTCGGATGGGTTATGTGCCTTGAGAGGCAGAGGTGTCCATATGTGTGCCTCCTAACATTGTGCTCTAATCTTGTGGAGAAGTAGAGCTTGTCAAGTTAAGGCCTTTTTATGTTGCTATTTGAGAATGTTGGTTATGATGTTGATGCTTAAAGATGGCTTATCAATTTGACTGTTCTTATGAGAATATTTCAACGTGAGAAGTATCCTTGTACTAGTTACAGAATTATGAATACCTCTCTAGTTAAAAGTGAGTGTTAGAAAATGTAACTAGGTTCGGTCTTCATAATGATCTTTGTACTTATATCATTGTATATTTTATGTAAAAGAAAAAAAAGGAAAAGAAGAAAAATAGTTCTATTATTATATTTTACTAGATAAACATGTTTGTCATGTTTCTAGGTTTTCTTGAGTCAAAGAGTCAAAGTATTTGGACCTATTGTAAAGAAAAATGAAAAATATTTTTTAAATATGTAATTTGGGTCAAAAACCCCCCTAGATGCCTAGTCGGCCTGCTTGTCAAGTCGACCTTGCCTCAATGGACATGTCTATTCGCTCCCCTTTGGACAATATAAATATAAGGAGAGTTGAGCTCATTTGGACACACACAATTCACATGAGTTGGTCTGAAATATTATAGGAAGGAATAACGAAGAAGAGGAGGGCTTGAAGTCTGAGATTGAAGAAGGGTTTCTCTTGATATCTGATTTTGGAAGTTTTGCCTTGTTGAAGATTTGTTGCTGATCTCATGCTGATGGATTTGTTGTGCAGGAGGGTTTGACTTGGCATCTAGAAGATTGGTCATGGGTCTTAGATATCTCACTTTGGTCCGATTCTATAAAAATAATTTTTTTTTGGGTTTTCCCCTTGGAGGGGTTTTTCCCTGGCTTGGAGCCTATATCTTATGTTTCTTGTGTTTTGTGATCTTCATGTTTTTATGTTTTGTAATTGCTTGACGAAAGAAGAAAAACATAATAAGAAAATGCCAACAAATTCACAAGTACTTATCAAAGAAAAAGAGAAATCTAATTTAATTGCTAGCCTCCCGATTTCTCAACACATAGCATGCACAACAGAGGAAATCTCTCAATATCCCACACACCAAGAGGCAATTCAACAATTTATTTTAACAAATGATTTATATTTGAGATCAGAGATATCATTCCATGGATCAGAGTGTTATGAATATAATTCATATAAAAAAAATAAAATTAATGTAAACAATAATAATCATAATAAGGTTAACTAAATAGTCATTAGTAAATAAAATGCATGTCTTAAAGACATGACCATTCATGAAGGAGCACCCGCTTAGGTATATAAGCAGACCTCATTTGTAACATTCACATCATCTCATATCAATTCTTTTATAAACTAATCAATATACAATTACTTGTCCTACAATGGATGTCTTTGTCTTCGAAGTATTCTGAAGATTGCTGCAGGTAAACTGTGTTCATTACATTGGTATCAAAGCATTCCTCTAAGTGTACGAACTTTATTCGTTACATTGGTATCAAAGCCATGTTCTCCGATCTCGGCCATTGGCCATTGGCCATTAAAATCTTCATCCACGTAGTTGTCATCGCGATCAAGTGTATAGTTGGAGGGTCTCCATTCTACCAGATTCGCCGTAGAATGATCTATATCTTCTTTGGAAGGCTGACTTGTTTGAGTACTTGTGACAAGGTCTTGGAGGGTCTTTTGACTCTTATAGTGACTCAAGAAAATATGTAACATGCCCAAGAAGGATCTCTCATACATGACAAAGACTCAATTGACTTTATGACTTAATGACCAATCCTAAGAGCTCACAATGGGAATTTGATCTATATAAAAAAATTCTTTGAGCATGAAACCCATGACTCAAGCATAACGGAAATACTTTTATTTTTCTTCTTTACGTCAATTACATAAAATCATGATTGCACATGTCATTATGAATACCAAACCTAGTTACATATTTCAACAACCTTGACAAAAATATACACCCCCAACAAATTTTCTCTACCTTTCTAAATTCTTCTAGTATCTTGACTAGAGATGCCTGACACTCTTCATCAGGGAGATATTCAAACACAAGTCTCAGATTCGACATACCCCGCCTCACTTGGATGATTCAGACGATCACATCATTAGGTTGATCTGACTGATCGAAGCAACAAGTAATGAGTTGAGCGCTAGAATATTTCAGATAGTACAACAGTGAGACCTCAGGTCTCCCCTCAGCGCCCCCCCCCACTTTGTGAGGCCACTAGGTATCCTCGAGACCATTGCAGAGGTGCCAAATAACACATCAATTCACTCACACCCAGAGTGTTAGAGGGATTAGTTCTAGACATTTCCCAAGTAGGGTGCCCCCTCCCTAATGGACTCCTCCCCAACTCCAACAGAGCAACCAAAGACTTATCCAAAGCTTCTTTCCTTCAACCTCGGATGCTAGAAGTGTCCCTTGCTCCTACATCCAACCTGAGATTGTATAGCTAAAACATGTCGTTGGGTCCAAAGGACTTTGAAAGCGAGTCAACACCACTTTCGCCCCCCTGCGCTAACGAATATCAGATTCTGCCATTCTTGACGTCATTGACCTCCAACCCTAGACTTATTCACTTAGTCTTCTACATCACAGTGGGCCTTTATTTCGGTTATATACATGTTTGTGAGGTTGTTTTATTGTTGTATCCTTCTTTACTTCATTTTATCCCAGATTTAGGTTTGCCTTTTTCTAGGAGTTGTGTTTGCACCCCAACTTTGTACTTGTACATGGTGTATCCTTTAGTCCCATGACCTACCATTGTCGTCATTTGTTGGACATTAATAAAATCATCTTATCTTATCTTATCTTAGTACCTAAAATAACTCTTTTATTGATAGAATCGTCCAACTCAAATGCATTTGATTCCATGCTATAACATCAAGTGCACATTTTCTTCCCTTTCTTCTAACTGTTGGAAAATCAGAAGGCAATAAAGATTTTCTCGATCTTGATAGTTACTTGTGATGTTTCTTATTATTACAATTCTTTATATCCTCTTTCTTCAATTCATCAAGCAATTACCAAAAGCAACAACACATAAAACAATGGACACAAGGTGTAGGTACATGCTAGGGAAAAAACCCCCTCGAGGGGAAAACCCAGTCAAAGTAATTCTTCCTTTCAATAGTATTCTTTGAGACTCTTCACCCTAGACCAAGACCAGACCTTCCCTCCACACTAAGTCAGCGTCCAGAAGATTGACCTCTTCTTAGGAACTTCGACTATGCAGCAACTTGCAACAACCAGGAGCTTTCGGCAGCAGTCCAACTTGGAAGACTTCAACCTTCCAATCCAGAGCACGAAATAGAGGGATACCACTACCAAAATTTCGATTTTCTTTGACTCCTTAGACTCTCCCAAACTCGCATTCATTTTGGCCTCCTGACAACAGACTTTCCCAGCCACCCACTTCGCACTTTTGTCTAGTAGATAGAATTCGAACTTGATGAGAAGTGAGGCTCCAAATGAATTCGATTTCCTTCCTTTTATAGGCTTCTTGTGGGGTCAAATAGGGTCTTAGGCCGACTTGATCTTCCCTTAGGCCGACATGGTGTGGAGGTTCCATAATTCATATTTGACTCAATACTAAACCTTTTTACATGATTCAAAAGCCCAAGAAGTGTCTCTTTAAATGTGCAATAATTCTATAGACCCAGAATAAATTCTAGAAGTCCTCAATGGGGACTTTGACCTAAGACATGGTGACCCAAGCATGAAACCCATGCTTTAATAAGTCACAATAATAATAATAAATATTCTTTTGTTTATTCTTTTGACAAGTACATTATATAATGACTCAAGTACATTATTAAAGACTGAACATAGTTACTTTTTCCAACACTAACTTATGCTTCGACTTATATGGAAATATGAGGATACACGAAATATCCAAAACCTATGACCTATGGCTACCTACTTGGCGAGGCCTTTGTTGGAAATATTGAGAGTGGGGAGGGGGCGAATAGGAGTGGGTGAATCGATATTTCATTATTTTTAACTATTTTTACCTTTTAAAGCATTTAATGCACATAAATCATGAAACATAGATATTTATATAAGAAACACTTATACAATTTTTCTTTGTAAATATTTTGTAAACTTTCTTGTACAAAGCACGCACCAACATACAAATTTTGTAGGCACCAACCTACAAGAGACATCAATGCTCCCTAGTTGAGCACCAACCCAACAAATTGTAGGTACCAACATGTGTCTTCAAGTTGTTCCTTTGATCTTTCATCAATAACTTCTGGTCGTCAACAAATTCTTCAGTGTGTTGTCATCTAACCATGCAACCCTCAGGTTTGCACCTTCAAGTTTGATCATGGCCACTTGACCTGTATACCCTAACTTTATGCTCTTGAACTAGGGTTCTTGACATCTCTCTTTAGACATGATCTCCTACATGTCAGTTTTCTTATATTAGATCAAAACGAGGTCTGCTCATTTGCCACTTCAACTTCCTCAACTCTTGTTATTCACTGTTCGACCGCCACTGTTTCAGCTTATTATATATTCAAAGAGAAGATTTTCCCATCTAGTAGCTTGTACTTAACACTGTAGATTTCTATTTGCTACATAGTGAACTGGGTTTTACAACCTTGAAGCTTTGCTTCATGCAATCTATCAACCTTTGTACTAAACGCTCACCTTATGCAACCCATAGGCTATCACAAAAATTGTCCATGATAACCCTGTTCTTATTGCACCTCTTTCCACAATAGGGTTCGTATCTATCATCACCTTAACATCACAACTACATCAACTAACAAATCCCTTAACACTGTCTTAGCCAATTGGACTTGACCTACAAAGATCCCTGCAACAATTCTCCAACACAGCTTGACCACGTCAAAGATCAGACCAGAACTGGTCTATAACAAGACTGCAAATTTGACCACAAACCAGGCTTGAACTTGGCCTTCAAAACTCTAGAAGCTAACCTTCATACTAGACTTGAAATCGACCTTTAATGCACCAAAACTTGGCCCCAAACCAAACTTGAATTAGGCCTTCTAAAATCTAGGACTGGCACTTCAAACTAGGCCCGAAATTGATCTTCAAACCAATGTTGTTAAAAGCGCGAGCGGGATTAAATCGGCGCAGGGAATGAAGCGGAAAAATCGGGAAAAAAGCGGAAAAAAGCAGGAAAAAAGCGTTTGGAACAAAAATATTCATTTTTTTTCAATTTTTTTAATATCTAAACCATTTAGAACATAAAATAAATACATTGACACATAAATATGATAAAAAAACTAATATATAAGATGTTTAATATCATTTCTAGCGCTAAAATCACACATAACATTGAATCATGTCCTGAATAGTAAGTCCTGACTCCTGAGTCCCAACTCAGCCTCAAAATATCAACAAAAAATATGATAATGTATCTCATCATGTCATATACAATAAAATGAAAGTCTAATCCTATTGATTTCCTCTGCCCCTCTTGCGAGAAAATGCAATAGCTTTCCCTTTCCCTCTCGATGTAGATGCTGGTGCCTGTGCTGGTGGAGAGGGCAGTGGAGTCGGATGTGCTCGACTAGCTGAAGAACTAGAAATAGGAGGTACAGGAGGTAGACCACGTCCTCTACTGGTGGCAGTGGTAGCCTGGGCAGGCAGTGTCACCTCCTCCTCCTGTTCCTCCTCCTCCTGCTCCTCCACCTGCTCCTGCTCCTCCTCACCCTCCACAACATCCTGCCTTAACCAATCATTAGCAGACTCCATGAGAGGCCTCTCGGCCTCGACCCTCCATGTAGCAGTGGTGTCAATGCCATCCAATGAGATGGCATCCACATCAGGTGTCTTCTCCAGTTGCCTCACCCACAATCGAAGATTGTAGTAGACATACACCATGTCATTAAGTCTCTGGGTCTCCAACCTGTACAAAGATCATGAAATAATAATTAATAATTAATAAAAAATTATTGTTTAATGAATTCAAAAATTTATTTCGAAATTTGCAATATTTTAAATGTTTAAGTGTTAACCTGTTGCGCTTCTTATTGTGTATTTTTTCAAATACACTCCAGTTGCGCTCACATCCTGAGGAGCTACATGTTTGGCTGAGGATGCGAATGGCCAACTTTTGCAAAAGGGGTACCCTTTTTCCATACATTTGCCACCAGGCATCTACAACAAAATTACAAATAAAATTTTAAATAAACATAAGAAAAAAATGGAATTTGAGGAGACAATGAAATTTGAAAGTTGAAACAAAGTTACAAACAAAAAAATACCTGGCATTTTAATCAGCCTATCATTGACAGCCATGTCATAGCCAAATGTGCCACCTGCCATCCTATACGACTCAATTTGTTTAGAGATCTTTGTACGTTGTTCTGGAGATGGCACCATTTTCTGAACACACAATAAGAATCCATCCATGATCTCAGCATCAAAATCAAACCCACATGCATAAGAAAATCCAGGGTTCAGGAAAAGCCCTGCAGCATGAATGGGACGATGGAGTGTGTTGTTCCATCGCTCATCAATCACTCCCCATAGAAGGAGTTGTTTCTGAAACCCATCATCTCCCTTGTCATCATAGTAGGCCCGAATGGCTTCTTTGGCCCTGTCCATGGCTTCATACAAATAACCCATTGCGGGCTTATCACCATCAACCAACCGAAGAACCTTTACCAAAGGTTCAGTAACGGCACACACCTCCTTCACTCCCGCCCAGAAGTCTTCTTGGTATGAAACTAGTCTGCATATGGCCTCTCCTTCTGGTTTGCGGCTCATTGTCAAAGCACGCCAGTCCTCTGAAAGAAACATTCTCTTCACATCCCACATAGAATTGAAGAGGGATTGAAGAGATATGAAACTGGTGGAAAACCGTGTAATGGCGGGGCACACCAACTCTTTGTTGTTGGTGAATCTTCCCATCAAGCTAAGCACAGATGTATGATTATATATAAATTTTGTAATACTTCTTGATGAGTCAACAATATCTTTGACAAAGGGAATTTTCCCTATGTCCTCTAACATAAAATCAATACAATGGGCAGCACAAGGTGTCCAAAATAAAGTAGGATGCCTGTCCATAAGCATCCTACCAGCAACGACATAATTTGCAGCATTGTCCGTTATGACTTGGACAACATGCTCTTCACCCACCTCCAAAATAAACGCATCCAACAAATCACATAAAGTATTTGCATCTTTGATTTGGTGAGATGCATCAACAGATTTGATAAACATAGTCCCCTTGGGACAACTAACCAAGAAGTTTAAAAGGCTTCTCCCCTTTTGGTCAGTCCAACCATCTGACATAACAGTGTATCCTGTTTTTGCCCATGATGCCCTAAAATCCTCCAATCTTTGGGTGCAGTCATGCTTTTGATTTTGAAGAATCCGGCCTCTGAAATCATGATAAGAAGGGATTTTGTACCCCGGGCCAACACTGGCAATAGCATCAACAGCAGGTTGGAAAAAAGGATTATTCCTTACGATGCTGAAAGGAATATCACTCCAGAGGAGAAATTTTGCTAGCAAGTTGTCAGCTTCTTCTTTCTCGGTTCTTTTTAGCATTGAACCAATAGATGGCTGTGAACCAGGTGTGGTTCAAGGAACAAAAAATGATGATGCAGCTACCGGATTGATTGATGCTGCAGTAGAACCAGCGCCACTTGGCCCACTTCCTTCAGCTGACCTTCTTAGTTGCCTTTTCAGTTCTTCTTTGGCCTCTCTAGTCTGCTCTAATTCTCCCAATGCTCTCATGGCTCTTTGGATAAGTTCAACAGTTGTATTTGTACAAGGCCCCACATCATGTCCAGGGATTTGTGCAAGGTGATACTTCAACCTATACACCCCCCCGCGTATCTCCTTTCCACACAACTTGCAAGTCAAGTTTTGTCTATCATTCGGAGCATTAGGCACACCATAATCTCAGAAAGGATCCAATTTCCTTGGCATGTTTGTTTTTTAACTTTGAAGTTGCAAACCTATGGGAAAAATTAATATGGATTAGGAAATATGAATTTAGGATTACAATTTAGCATTTGCCATTTACAAAATTACAAGTTACAAATTTCTAGAATCCAAAGTTCCAAACCCAAGTTACCCAACCAAATGGCAAGCAAATGCCAAAAACAATGAAAAAACATAAACAATGTTTAAAAAAAATGAAAACAAAAACAAAAATTGGTTCCCATAGCCATACCAAGTTACCCATCCCAAATCAATGAAGAAATACAAACAATTCTTTAAAAACAATGAAAACAAAAAAAAAATGGTGCCCATATGAAGTTTCTCAACCAAAAAAAATTAAAAACATAGAAAAACAATGTTTTGAAACAATGAAAACAAAAAAAAATTTAACCTACACACCGTTTCTACGGTGAAATCGGTGATCTCCTCTTGAAATAGTCCTCTAACCACTTCGATTCGGCAAGAAAGCCTCCTAGCTGCTCTCTCCTAGCTCTTCTCCTCTTCCGCGCGCGCCTCACTGTCTAAATGACCAAGAAAAAATGTGTTTTCTCATTATAAATCGCGCTGCCCAGGGGACCCGCGCTTTTTTCAGAAAAAAGCGGCAAAAAAAATATCCGCGTTTTTTTCGTATAAAACGCGCGTTTTAAGCGCCATGGGGAAAAAAGCGCGCGTTTTTGAAAAAAGCGCGATTAAATCGCGCTTTTAACAACACTGGTTTTAATATTATGAGGCAAAAGAATCTTTTGAATAGCCTCAACTCTTTCAGGGTCAATTTTGATCCCATCCTTTGAAATGATGTCACCAAGCAACTTCCCTTCAATCACTCCAAAAATAGATTTAGCAGGATTTAAGGATATTCCATACTCTCTACACCTATAAAAATTTTGCCTTAGGTGGCTTATATGGGAAATTTCATTTTTAGAAAAAACAGTTAAATCATCTTGATAGATCTCAATAAATTTCCCAATTAAACCCTTAAAGGCATAGTCCATAGCCCTTTGAAAAGTTGCTTCAACAATCATTAATCCAAAGGCATCCTTAAATATTCAAAAGTACCCCATGGTGTGGTGAATGTTGTCTTATGTCTATCCTCCTTCTTTACCAAGACTTGGTTGTATCCTGAAAATCCATCTAACAAAGACATCATTCCAGATCCTGTTACCCTTTGCAATAATGTTTCCGTACTAGGTAAAGGGTAATTATCTTTTTTACAGACTAAATTAAGATTTCGAAAGTCTACACATAGCCTGATTGATTCATTCTTCTTCCTCACAATAACCAAGTTTGAACACCATGTGGAATGCCTAGTGTGAGCAATAATACCAGCCTGAAGCATGTTTTGCAATTCCTTTTGTACTAAGGGGGCTAACCTAGGATTGATTTGTCTAAGTTTTTGCCTAAAGTGTTTGGCATTTTCATCCTTAAGAGGGAGAGTATGTTACATAACATCTTCCCTATAACCTTTCAACTCATCATATGAAAAAGCCAAAACATCTCTATATTCATGAAGTAAATTTATCAATTCTTCCTTTCTTGCTCATTGGTAACCTTGCCTATTTTAATAACCTTTGGGTCATGAGGGGTACCAATATTCACTTCAATGAATTCCCCTGGGTCAATTTTCTTTTTATCTTTTCTCTTTGATGCATCATGTCTGTCAAACACTTGCTCCAAGGCTACACGTTCCTTAGGAGTGGGATTTGTTACCACATTACATTCGTCATAATCACATCCTTCCTCTTTGTAGCTAGCCTTAAATTCAGAAAATTCCTCCATGTTATTTAAAAAACGAACCACCTGGCTTTCATCATTAAAGATTTGCCAATGCTCTAGATTATCAAGAATTGATGGCCTAAAGATAATTTCCATCTTAATTTTATCGTCCACCAAGTTCTCTCCAAGCTGAAATGTAGATGCAACAACAACCGACTCATCAGCTTGTTTATTTCCTTCCCTAGGAATTGCTTGAAGGTCTAATGCATCAAAATATTCCATATTATCCCAAACAACGTTTCGATACTTCTTTAATTTATCGTTCTTGCATGCAAATTGATTCTTAGTTTGAAGAATGAATAGATCAAAATCCCCCTTGATACTAAGCAACTTTATCCTCAAGTCTTTTGCCAACTCAAGACCCAACAATAGAGCCTCATACTTTGCTACATTGTTGGTTGCATTGAATTCCAATCTATAGGCAAACTTGAATATGTGACCAAGAGGGGAGGTAAGGACAATTCCAACACCCTTACCATACCTAGAATGGGCACCATCAAAATTCATGTGCCAAACTCCATCTTTTTTACAATCAACCTCCTCCAAAGGAGAAAAAGAATTAGCCAGGATAGCATAGTTTCCCAAGTTATCAGATTCATACACAATTTCATTATGGTGCTCCTTGGGATTTTCTATATGAAATTTTCTCTCCAATTCCCTATCCAATCTAACCATGATGCCCCCACTATTAGGGATGGCAGCATAACTTAAATCCATCTGCAAACTACCCCCAATATCAGCGCCTCACTTTCTAGACAATAACATCCCCCAAGCATCAGGCACATCGATCACCACAATATCCATGGTGATCATAATGTCAGGATGTACAGCTAAGTGGACTTGAAGATATTTTATCAAACCACACACACTTTAATGATCTTTGAATCCATTGCACAAATGTTGTGGTAGGGTCTAGAAATCCTCAAATTTAACTGATTCATGACTTTCTTAGTCATGACACAAGATGATGCCCAAGAGTCCGACATAAAATTGTGTAAAAGCATTCCATTGACCAACATAGTTATGAAAAAATGTTGGTGGTCTCTGTTATCTTTATACATATCACTACTTTGCAGAGTGATAGGGGCATCCTCATATCTATCCTTAGAAAAATTAGACATCTCTTTTCCGTTAGGAGCATCAATGGCTTTCAACAATTTATATCTTTGGGAGGGAATCTTCATGATTTCAGTGACAGGAACTAAAATCTTAGCATCATTAATCCATCCTCCCAAGTCAATATTCAACTTCGATGTGGGTGGAGTGAAAGTTTTACTATGATTTCTTTCTTTATTCTTTCCCCTTTCCTTATCCTTGGCTATCTCTAAAATCTGAGTTGATGAAGGCTTCTCTCCATATAATTCAGTGATCCTATCCAAATCTTCAAAATTATTTATACTATAGGAGGATGGAGACTTTTTATTTACCTTCTGACTACTCTCCATAACTCCCATCCAATTTTCCAAGGACAAATGATGCTCTTTTCCAACTACATTGATTTGTTCACTTGTTCCCATCATATCTCCTTCTAGGACCCTTCTTGCATAAGGACAAGTGAGTTCATCATGTATGTCATCGCAAGGTCTACAATAAGGCATGGAATCATCAACTAAGTTTGTAGACTTGAGTCGATTAGGTGGCCTATGGTCATTGGGAGGTCCTCTCTTTTGCTATCTATCATTTACTCTATTTGGGAATCTCCCACCTTGATTTCTTTCCATGGCCACTAATCGGTTTTGGATAGCATTCGTTTAACTGGTGTGATTTGCTTCCATACTCTTGTTGAGTTGAGTTAACTCCTTAATAGGATCATGTGTAGTCTCTTCTTTCGCCTTGCCTTTGGAATCATTCGGTTTCGATGGCCCTCTATTGAAACCAGGAATTTCAGATTTTCCTGATTGCTTTCTAGCTTTTTCTATTTTCAAGGCTTCAGATTGAGCTACACTTACATTCGTAGGCTCCTTCCTCCTCAACTCATACGCAGTGTCAACCCCAAAAGCATCTAGATATGAGAATAAAAGAAATTCAAAAGGAGGTTTAGCAGTGGCAGACATGCTTTTTACTAATTCATTGAATCTCTTGTTAAACTCCTCCATGGTTTCATTCTCATTTTTCTTCATGTTGCTAATGGCATTGATCAAATGCTTATTTTCCTTCTTCTCTCCAAACTTATTTAAAAAATGCAGTCAGAATGGCTTGTAAAGAGTTATATGAGTTAGCAGGTTGCTCAGTGAGCTAATCAAGACAATCCTCTTCTAAAGATAAAACAAAAAGCCTCATCTTCACCTCCTCATAATTAGCAGTGTTACACCATTTAAAGATACAAACATTAAAGTTTTTCACATGTGATGTAGCACTAATGGCATTGTCACCTTGAAAGGAAGGCAACTTTTCAATAGCCTTGTCAGGGATATTGTGAGGATAGCCATATATGTTAGTGAAGTCACAAGGAGAAAAAAGATTATTCATGATGCTAGGCTCTACTTGTTCTTGAAAAAGCAAATGAATAGTAGAAATAGCCTTTTGCCCAAGACTAGCAAGAGCTCTACTACGAGAAAGTCTATTCAACCTCTCTCTAAAAACCCTTTCAGGATCAGAAGAGGAGCTAACTAGACCACTTGAATTTCTCCTAGTAGAGACTCTTGTAAAATTTGGATTGAGTGGAGTCGCCACTTGAGCAAGAATCTAAATCTAAAGTTCAAAAATGCTAAAACCAAAAGGTTAGTCGATTTCCCAGGTACAAGAAAGCTTGTCCCCGACAACGACGCCAAAGATGTTGACCCTGTCGCTTACACCTACCTACAAGTCAGTGAGAAAAGTCTTCAACCCCACAAGGTGTGGTTGGTGGCAGGGCACTCAGAGAAGGGGCTGTCCACTGAATCCCTTCTCTCTCTGTTTAAGCTATCTCCTAGGTTAGCTAAGAGGGGTGGTCCCTAATGAAAAGTTAAGTTGAAAAGAGATGTGAGTTTCTAAGAGAATTGTTAGAGTTAAATAGATTATTTCTTTAAGATTTATAAGCAAAAACTGATATGAGCGATAACCATCATAAGATTAGCATGAAATACATAAACAACCAGTGCCTTCCAAGTATTTGCTCTTTAAGAAATGAAATTGTATTTTGCTTAAAACAAAAGTAGAATGCTTAAAAAATTGAAAGCAAAACAATCCTGAAATGGAGACTAAGATAACATGAAATAGTCAAAATGACAATCTACAATTAGTGTACAAGAACTAGATCAAGACATGCAAGTAGAACTCCATACTTGTCTAGTTAAAACAATGCTCTAGGTAGCAAATAAAATCCTTGAAAGCACAAGATATTGATCAAGAAAAATATTTAATTTAAATTTATGTGATCTTAATAAGCTAGAGGAAAGGAAACTCCCTCTTTCAAAACCGTTTGATGAGAGCCTTGAGGCAAACCGATTGGGTCATTCTATTCTTGATCTTGGGAGTTAGTTAGTCTATTGGAGAGCTACACCACGCCCAAGTAAATCCTTCAACCAAATTTAAATATCTCTACACACTTGGAAAAAGATGTCAGCAATCATAAGGGATTAGATTATACAATGGAAAAGGCTAGAGATTTCACCAAATATCTTCTAGTTCTCCTCTTCCTAGAGTATTTTTCTAACCCAAAAAACCATACAAGATAGCTTGCATATGTTAATACAAACAAGTGGCAAAATGATAACTAACATAATCCAACATACATGTAGAATGTAAAACACAAAAATTGAAATAACATCACCTCAAGAAGTGGAAGGAGAACACCAACACAATAGTACCCCAAAGTCTCTTTTATTATATGAAAGACGAATACAAAATCCAGCAAAGTCTCCGCAAGTCCAACAGCTCATTCTCAAGATCCAAATGAGAGCTCAAGACTCATATAAATAAGAAAATGGGAGATGATCCCAAGGAAAATTCCAATGACAAGTGGCAATGGATTGACAATCCCAACGTAGAAAATCAATCACAAGTGGCAAGATGATTGGCTGTAGGTGGAAAACATGACTCCTTGACTGTCCATTGAATATTCTCAAATTTTCTGTGTGTTTGGCCGCCTCTAAACTGCTGTTGATACCTCAAACAGTCAAGCCAACCAACTGCTGTGTAAGCTGTTATGAAGATCTGCGTGTAGCTGTTATGGTGATTATGTGGAAGCTTTCAAACATGTGCTACGTACATGTGTGCAAAAAAGTAGAGATGAGAGGAGACAACTTCCTCCAAACCTGTGTTTAATTTTCTGCCACATATACTTGTCTTTTCTTCTGCTGCGTGTGCACTAAAGTCTTCTTTACGTGCTCTCTAGCTGGCTGAATTGAAGGCTGCATTCACTGTTTAAACTGGCAGCATAGTCCCCCTTGTTCGCTGTCAACTACATGTGTTACAATGTGTGCCAATGAATGGGGACAAATTCTTAACACATGGCGGTGTTGTGCCCCACTAATCCATGAGTCTCTAGCTCTACATATGCTTCTTTAACTGCCTGTGCATTCGTTGAAATTGGCTGATGCATACTTCACTAACGAATTGCCAATGTGTGATTTTAAGTGGGGACGAGATCTGCCATGTCACTTTTATTGCGCCCGCTTAACTTGGAACTAGTTTAATGTGTCCACCTTTAATATTTTGAGTTTTTCTTCCTTTTGAAATAAATCACCACTTTTAACAATTCGATGTGGCTCATAAACTCAACGTGGGCCCTCTTTGACTTTATTTGACTTTCTTTGTGGCTTCATGTGGTGGGCCCCACATTGCTACTACATCACCTTTGACTCTCCACATAATTTCCATGTCAAAATTTGACTTATTTTGACTTTGGAAAAATTTATAATTTTTTCAAATTATTCATTCTTTTGAATTTTTTTCCTCATTTTTGCTACTGTCATTTGAAAAATCGGCTTTTGAGGGACTATAAGTCATTTTTTGACCGCCAAAGTGGCTCCTAAAATAACGCTGGGCCTTTGAGGATGAATTTCGAGTAGTCACACGTCTCAGACATTTCCTAAGGCCACTTATTTATACCATTACATAGAAAATAATTAAAAAATCCCGTTTTGCGGGAAATTTTTAATTATTAAAAAAATCCTATTTAGACCTAGCCAAATTCCACGAAATTTTTTGTGTGATCTAGTATAATATATATCGACTCTAGACACTAAGATGTGTTAGGGGCTCAACCTTCAAACCGTCAACCCCGGCTTTGGGATAAAAAATGAGTGAAAAAACCCAGAAAATTATCCGCCTTTGAAAAAGAAGGGATAATTAACCGGATAAAAAAAACATTCCAAGGTTTACTCACTTGCTGATCGAGTCCCAACATCCTAGGTCTGTTACAGATTCAAAAACTCATTATTGCTAGTATCACTTATTACAATTTCCTGTAGGGTGTGGAATCTGGGTACAAGAAAGATGATAAGAAGATAGAAGTAGAGTTAAAAAACTCTATTGACTGATGATATCTGATGGTACAGGTGTTCTCTGGATCATCCTTGGGCATAGAGTCTTCATATAATCATCAGGTGCCACTCCAGTGGTCAACAATAGTGAATCCTAAGGGTTAGGGTTTCACAAGAGTGATCAAAATAATAATATGACAAGGGTAGATTTACTCTAATGATTAATCACCCTAACAAAAATCTTTAATATTCAAAACCCTGCACATAATGATGTTAGTAATGCAAAACAAATTTCAAAAGAGAATGAAAATACCTTTCCTAAGAAGAGAACCTTGTAACAAAAACTTGTAGTTTAAGACATACCTTGAATTATTCTTTAACAAGCCTTTTAGGACATCAAATCTTGACGAAATTCCTTTGTAACATAACTTCTTCCATGCTTCAAGTCTATCCTTTGAAGTCTCCTCAATAATCTTGAGCATTCAGTAAGCTTTTCTAACCAAGGAAAATATAAATAAAAGGTTACTAGCAACAAATCTTGATATGAAAGGGAAACCAAACATAAGGAGGAGAGAGAACAATATACTTATCTTTTGGTAAATTAGTGAAGGGTCCCTCTTAATCCAATCTCGAGGGATACCTATAACTTTATCAAAATAATTCAAAAATATTCTAACAAGACATGTTAGACTTACAAACTCTAGAAATCGAAACATAAAAGAAAACAATACAAAACTAAGAAGGATATGTAAGAGAGGACTTAGTAGTGTAAGTCCTTGACTTCTGATTCCTCAGTCTTGTTCTTCTTAGGGGGAGCTTCATCGATAATATTTGCTTGTTTCCTATCTTTCTTCTTATATCTTGGATTTTCGGGACATTGATTCTTGTAATGACCCATCTTATGACAATTGTAACATTCAATCTTGGATAGGTCAACTTTCTTCTTTGGTCATTTTAACTTCTTGAGGGTTCCTTTTTTCTTGTGATGAGCAGAATAGGCATTAGAGGTATTTTCTCCTTCATCTTCCTTCTTGTTGTTTAGTAATGATATTCATGCTTCTTCTTTTTTCTTTTTTCCTTTGGGAAGAATCGTAATTTTCTATTATAAATGGAAAATCATATGCTGTAGATGCCGGTGGCATACACTGTATGTGTGGCCATAGCCATCAAAATATATAAGTTTGTACATAAGTACCCACTAAGGGTATACCTTCAAAGTTCAGTAAATATTTATACAAAAATTCAAAATTTGTTTTGCAAAATTTCTGAGATATGTTAGGATCATAGAAACTACGTAATTAGGGCCAGTTAGCCAACCATCTGCTGTATCCGGTCTATATATGGCCTGTGATAAAATTGGAAGATCTCTTCCTCCCTCTGTTCCCTGGATCAACCATTCACCCGTAGGTTGAGGCGCTGCCTCCTTTGAAAGCTAATTCACAACCTGGTTGTGCTCCCTGTAAATGTGGAGACATGTAATCTGTTCAAATTGTGATTTTAAATGCAATGCATCATCCAAAATGTTCCTAAGAGAATGTACATGACAAGCAGATGTGCAGTTGAACCAATTGATGACAATCTTAGAATCCCCAACTATCTGAATGTGTCTACAGTTATGAGTCAATGCAAAGTATAGTAAATGGCGAAGCGAGATGAGCTTGGTAAAATTGTTAGTGCCAACACCTAGCCCCATGTGGATACGAAAGGAATGACCGTTGGATAGATGGAGTAGGATACCACCCCCCCACATCCCTGGTCTTGGGCAGTGTCGTCGAAGTAAGCCCATGGATGGTTGTGGTCTATAGCTTCGGGAGTGATAGAGTGAGCAGGATTGGGCTGTTCATCCTCGGGGATTTCATTGAAATTGTTGCAGATCCTAGTGATAACCAATGGCCACCTAATATGCAAATTATTAAAAATGATGTTGTTTCGACTTAACCAAATAAGCCAACATATTATCAGTGGTAGGCTACGATTCTTCATGTTGTGGGAAGCTATCCACCCACTGTTCCATGCTTCCTTGATGTTGAGACCATCCCAACACTGTGGCATGTTCAGCAAGGAAAGGACTTGCTCCCAAATGTGACGAGTAGTAGAGCAGGACAGGAAGAGGTGATCATTCGATTCCTCATCTTGTTGGCAAATGACACACCAAGATGGACCAAAGTATGATCTTTTCATCAGATTAATGCCTGTTGGAGTTTTGTTCATAGTGATGTTCCACATGAGAAGCCACGATCGGGGTGGTGCCTTGAGCTTCCAGATCGCTTTCCACCATCCCTCTAGAACAGGGGGTTTATGTGCAACATGAATAATTAGATATCCCTCTTTAGGAAAGTAGGCTTCGTGTGCTGCAAGGGCCCATATGAGATCATCGTCACCATCCATTATTCGAACATGCGATTCAGATAAGGCATTTGTATAGTTCCCCCAATCCTGTGTCCACTGTTCTGGGATGCCTAGAGTAGCAACAGATTTCCAGGCTTGTAGGAATATAGTAGAATTTTGCTGACCCGCAATGTGTAATCGAGATAATGCCCTTGTTGTTTAGGAATGCAGTCAGTTCCGGAGGGAGTCGATATAGATTGCCGCACCCTGTCCATGGATCTATTCCAATGTGCACTGCTGTTCCATTGTTTATTCTCCAGATGAGACCACTCCTGATGGTAGGGAGTGTTTGTAATACTGCCTTCCAGATGACTGAGATGCCCTGTTTGTTCTATGATGGTAGGCAGACCTAATCCATGAGGTTTTGGGGCCATAAGTATTTATTGATGACCACTTCTGTCCACAGACTTCTCTACTTTAGGAGGAGCCATCCTAGTTTGGCAACGAATGCATGTGCAAAAGCCAGAAGATCTTTGAGGCCCCATCCTCCCCATTTTTAGGTAGTGCAATGCGATTCCATCTAACCCAAGCAAAAGGCTTCCCATCCTTATGCCCCTTCCAAAGAATTTTGCAGCCAATTTTTTGTATTCTGGAAAGAATGCCTTGTGGAATCCAAGCAAGAGACATCCATTAAATCGGAGTGGCTACCAGAATAGATTTGATAAGCACTAGCCTCCTTGTTCTAGATAAGAAATGATGGTTCTAGTTGATCAACATTTTTTCCACTTTAGACACTAGCCAGGTCCAATCAACAATTTTGTATCTAAGAGATTTTATGTGGAACCCAAAATGTTTAAGTCCATCCTCCAGTTGAAGACTTTGGAAGGGAAACTTCTGATAAGTATGCCTAGTCTCTTGTGGTAAGCATGCTAAGAAGGTGATGGTGGACTTCGGTCTATTGGTTTCCATCCCAGTGGCCGAACATAATAGTTCCATTACATCAAAGAGAGTATTAAAGTCACGAATGCCACCATTGAGGAAGATAAGCACATCATCAACGAAAAGGAGATGGGAAAGGATACATTGATCAGTGATTTTGAGCCCCTGAAATCTCCCAACTCTTTTTTCATGAGAGATCAGCTTGCTTAACCCCTCCATGACCAGCAGGAAAAGTAATGGGGATAGTGGGCATCCTTGCCTAAGGCCCCTCTCAGCATGGAAGAAATTGGATGTAGATCCATTAATAAGAACACTAAATAAGACGTTAGAGATGCAGTACATAATCCATTGGATGAATGAGATAGGGAAGCCAAGATGTGTGAGTAACATCCTAATGTAGAGCCAACTAACACAATCAAAAGCCTTTGATAGGTCTATTTTGAGAATGGATCCTTTCAGATTCTTCAGTTTGATTGAGTGGAGGGCTTCCTGAGCAGTGCCTATAGCCTCATTAATATGTCTATTGTGGAGGAATGCAAATTGTTTAGAAGATATGTTGTTCGAGAGAATGGGCTTGAAACGGTTGGCGATGATTTTAGCTATAATCTTGTATAAGTAGTTGCAAAGGGAGATGGGCAGGAAATCATTGAAAGATTGGGGGGAATCCACTTAGGTATGAGGGCAATAAAGTTGGTATTGATGGCCTCATACATATGCCCAATAATCATGCATTCCTCTATGACCTTGAGTAGATCCAAGCCTAAAGTCTCAAAAAAGGCCAAGTAGAATTCCATAGACCATCCATCAGGGCCAGGGCTTTTATCCTTCTTGAACCATTTCAGGGTGCTCTCCAGTTCCTTCATGGTTACTGGTTTGTTGAGGTCATCAGATGTGTCTGGGTCAACAAACCAAGGGAAGTGACCAACAATGTGAATGATTCTAGCAAACAAGGCTCCTAGGGGAGCTTTGAAGAGCTGCTGAAAATGCGAAATTCCTAGATGTGCCAACTAATGAAAAGTTTGTGCATACTGTCCATGTTTAGTAGGTATTTTCCAAATGGTGTTACAGGCCTGTCTTCCTTTGGCATAATTGTGGAAGAATTTTGTATTGTCATCGCCTGCAAGCATTCCACATTTTTTCAAATGTTGGAGTATCCTTCCAACTGTTAATTCTCGATGCAAAAGCACTCCAAGATTTTGGTAGTCCTAGAAGAACATTAATTATGAGATCTTTTTCTGCTAGAACTTCATCTATTGCTTGGAGTCCATCTCTGATTCTAGATATACTTATAGAGTAGGATGATACAGTATTGTCTTATGTCATCTTAATAGTCCTTAATTCATTCTCGAGGCTTTCTATTTGACCAATGTTTTTGATGGTGAATAATTTGGAGATAACCTCATACATTTCTTTAGTGGAATCTATGTTGGATATGTATGGAATTAGGTTGTCCTCAACTCCATCCACTATTAGGTTCATAGCCAAGATTTCTGTTTCTTTGAACTTTGCTTTCTCTGCTTCCTCTGTAGGCTTCTTGATTTTTCCCTAGAC
Source organism: Pinus taeda (assembly GCA_000404065.3). Classification (NCBI taxonomy): domain Eukaryota; kingdom Viridiplantae; phylum Streptophyta; class Pinopsida; order Pinales; family Pinaceae; genus Pinus; species Pinus taeda. Next base: position 299,887 of record APFE030667217.1, on the reverse strand, counting down.
AAGATCTAAAACTTTGTTCTTTTCGAGGATGAGATCTATCCTCTTTTTCCACACCTTGTAGTTGGAAGCTCCCTCTAGTTCGTTTTCTCCCTTTATTTTGACATATTGCTATCTTCTTCTCTTTGTGACCCTTTCTTAAAACTCCTTTTCTTCTTTAGTTTGCCTTTTTCCTTCTTCTTCACTTTAGCTCTGATACCATGTTAGAAAATTAGGAAGGTAGAAATATTTTTTTATGTTGATAATTACTTGTGAAATTATTATGTTCTTATTAACTTCTTTATGTTCTTTCTTTATCTTCTCATCAAGCAATCATCAAAGCAAAAACATGATCATCAAGAACACCAGAAGTAGGCACTCAACTAAGGCTAAAACCTATTTATAGGGGAAAACCTAGTAAAAGCTTTTCTTTTAGTAGATTCAAATTGAGATAGACCAAGACCCTAGACTAAAAGACCTTCCTCCACCAAGTTAGCCCTCAAACTGTTCATCCAACCTTCAAAGATCAACTACAACAATACTGCATCAACTCTGCTTCAATACTACATCAATATTGCACCAAGGACAAATTTTGACCATTTTACATCAAAATTTTGGCCTAGCTTCAAGACTGCAATTTCGACCCTTCTACAGCTTCAGTGCCTTCGCATGTGTGAGACAAGAAAGGGAAAATTTTGACTTCCTTAGCTAGATAATGACCTCCTCCTTCGCTAGCCCGTTCCTTCTTCCTTCTTGAATTTCACACTTTTTCTGCTTTCAGCTACTGCAATTCGAACTTGTTGAGTGAGTGTTCTAAATGGGGTTGTGTAGCTCCAATACATAGTGAGTTAGTGAGGTCAAATTTACTTGTTGAGGCTGACTTTTCCTTCCTTGAGGCCGACTTGGTGGAGGAGGCCTAGAAGACATATTTTAGATAAAAATAAATTTCTTTCTTGACAGTTGAAGCTCAAGAAGGGTCTTTTACAATATGACATGGATAAGGACACTTAACATAAACCCTAGAAGCCTGCAATGGAGACTTTGACCTATGAACAATTGACCCAAGCATGAAACCCATGCTTTAATAAGTCAATTTTATTTATAATAAAATTTCTTTTTCTTTCTTTTGACAAATACAATATATCATGACTAAAATACAATTATGAAGATTGACACTAGTTACATTCTTCAACATAGAGCATAATTATAGAGGTGCCCATAGGATATTATCACTTAAATAATGATTGAATGTTGTTTATAAATGAGGGTTGTATATGTATTTGTACACAGGCCATGGAGCATGCAGTATGTGCAAGACACGAAATATATTGTACATACCATACAAGTTATTTGCTTATGACATTCCTTGACCAAATTGTTGAAATCACAAAAGATAGAAGATATATCGTGAAATCTTCAACGAAACCCTAATATAAGTAAGTAAAAAACGATAGTTTTATAACACATTTATTGCTTATCATAGTTGAGATAAACCCATATCATATTATGGAGTTGGATCAGTAACAGGTGAGACAAAATTTGTCTCACTTTTTTGTGGCCAATTTTCCTATAGTGGTTTGCTAGTTTGGGCATTTAGTTGTAGTATGAATTTCTCACTGCTGCTTAATAATAAAAACCCTTAGCTGTTGCATTGGTTTTCCCAAGTTGGTTTTTCTGGGGACTTTTGTCCAAAAATAACGGTGTTAAATTTTTGTGTGTGTGCTAGTATTTTTTCAATTTCCAGTTTATCTTTCATAGTATTGATTAATTCTTTGTTGCTGTAGCAATAAATTGTTAAATTAATTTATAGTTAGAAGCATTAATTCTAGTTGTTGCAATAGAATTTTAGTAGTGAAATTTTCACATGGTATTAGAGTAATTTTGATCTGATGGGGAAGCTCAGAACCAAAAGAAGAAATTCCCTATTTAGAGGGAGCAACAGGACGAATTTCTAGGGACTGCAGAGTGCCTAAGCTAGGCAGTACTAATTGTCAGGCAGTTCGATTGTTTAGTGCAGGTTGGCAGAAAAATGCGGCTTTCCAGTAGACAAAGGGGTAGTTGTAGCTCATATTTTCGTTGAGAAGATTCCTTGTTTGGGTGCATAAGGGTTTTGTAGGTTTTGCTAGAGCAAAATCGACGTCAGGTGGAAGTGAAAGTGCACACACAGAGGGAGCTTTCTCTTAGAGGGTTTCGAGTTTAGAAATCCAAATTTCCAGTTGTAGAAGGTAGTAGTAGCAGACAAATTTTATCACTTCAGGAAGGAGTGCAAATAACAGTGCTAGCAACCAAGCAGGAAAAGGGGAGAAATCCAAATTTCTAGTTGTAGAAGGTAGTAGTAGCAGGCAAATTTTATCACTTCAGGAAGGAATGCGAATAACAGTGCTAGCAGCCAAGCAAGAAAAGGGGAGATTTCTTTTTATTTTCTAGTTTTTGAGTTTCACAGATTTGGTAGCATTGGAGAGATGACTGTACGAAATTGCCAGAGGAGGCCCTGCGAGTTAGCCAGAATGCAAATCTGCTCAATATATTGACTTCCAGTTACCAAAGATAGGTGTTGGAGGAATTATGAGTTATCTAGTGTGAGTTGCAAAGCGAAGAAAGGTCCTAGTAAGGGACAAGGCTCGAAAGGAGGTAGTGAGACACTAGATCCAAGAGGAGGAGGAGCTTGATACTCTTGTGTGCTAGAATGGGCAGGGTCCAGTGCATAAGCAACAAGGAGATTAGTTAGATCAGTTCCACATTGTTGCAGCAGGACCATATCTTTTGCTACAGGGGCCCATAGCATATAGTAGCAGATTCAGTTCATCAAGCACTGTTAATCATTTAGATGACAGTTGTAGATCTAGTTGCAGTCTGTACTCGAGAGGCAGTTGCAAAGCTAAATGTAGTGACACAGGTAGTGCGAATTGCTTAGTTGTAGTATGCGAGTGCAGTTCCATCCAGAAGATTCACAATGCGGAACTTTGCAAGTCCAGTTTCCAGTGTAGGAAAAAGTAGGGAGCAAAGAGATTTCCCATAAGGAGATTGAGACTCAAAGGGAGTCTAGTTTTAGAGGGTGCAAACCTATGGAAGCTAGTACTTCAGGATCTGGGGAGATTAGAGTCATTATTGCAGTAGTTGCGCAATAGTGCGGAAGCATCAACAGTGCAATAGCAACAACAATATGAGTAGATTAGATTTCACTATGTTTGCAACTATACCTCCAGGAGTGAGGTGGGGCGATATGGAGTTATAGTCCTAGAGTTGCGCAGAGATTGGGTAGGGTCCATTGAGGTGTCTTCCTCATGGATCATTACTTTGCTACAGGGGCCCATAGTATTAAGTAGCAAGATGGATCAATGTCTACTAGAGTGACAATTGCAAACTAGTTGCAATAAGGTGTTGAGGAGCGCAGATTAGTGTTGACAGCAGAGCAGAAGGCTCAGTAGTAGAGTCAGAAGTGTTGACCCTGCCGCCTACACCTACCTACAAGTTAGTGAGAAAAGCCTTCAACCCCACAAGGTGTGGTTGGTAGCAGGGAACTAAGAGAAGGGATTGTCACACTAAATCCCCTCTCTCTCTGTTTAAGCTACCTCTTAGGTTAGCTATGGGGGGTGGTCCCTTATATGGAAAACTAAGATAAAAGAAATGTGAGGTTCTAGGAGAGATGTTAAAGTGAAAGTGGATTACTTTTAAAAATTATGAGCAAAATATGATATGAGCAATAAAAATCATTAACATAATAAAACCATAAAACCAGTGGCTTGAGGTAAATTGCTCAACAGGAATGAAAGATACATTTGCTCAAAACAAAAATATAATGCTTCCAACAATGAAAACAAATCAATCCTAAAATGGAGATAAAGATGTTAGCATGATAATCGATACAAGATATAAAATGCTTTTAAAATATAATCAATGCTTAAATCAAATCATATAGAGATATCTTGCACAAGGGAAATCAATTAGTGTTCTACTTGCAAAAGGAAAATAAAACAATGCTTGCCAACATAAAAATTCAATAATGATGAGTAAAATGGACAATTGCAAGTGAAATCATAAGATGTATTAGCATGAGATGCACCTATACTAGATTTGAATGCAATTAGTCTCGGTTATTTTTATTTTAAAATGCCTAATCTAAATGAGAAGTCCTATTGAGCTCTTACTAAAGCATAAAAATTGGGGTGACTGTAAGAAAGAGGGGTCGAGGGCACGAAGGTGTCATTAACGATACCCATCCCTGAGTCTTACAAGCCAACATGTGCCATCCTTCCTACAAGGGGACAAACCACCTTCATAACTGCCGGGTCACAATGTTTTTACTTTACCTCGTACCAGATGGAAGAACTTTCCAAGAAAGTCTTTTTCCCTATACTTTCTATCAACCAAGCTTATGTTTGGAGGTTAATTGAGTTAAAATGCAAACTATGCTAGAATTTGTTAATGATATGCAAGTTAGTTTTCCCAAGGAGATTTGCAATGCTTCAAAATAATGGAAATGAGATAATGCTCAAAGTAAATAGCAAACGTAGCTTGAATTGGAAAAAGGAAATTAGCTTGTAAGTGAATTAAGGTGATATAAGTAAGTTTGCTTTGCAAAAAAGGAATTTGCCTCAAGTAGATGGAAATGCTCACAATGATGTAACTTGAAAAATTTCTTTCAAAGTTGTACAAGACATGTAAACATAAGCTTCATAAATAAATGGAATTGTAAATTGCTCCTAGTAAATGTCACAAACCATAAACTTATAGCAATTGAAAATGAGATGAAGCTAAAACGTGAATGCTTTGAAAGTAAATGAGCAAAACCACAAATGAGTTTATAGTGAGGCAAATCGTAAAGACAACAAATATTAGACGACTAAATTAAACTTGCTACACAAATTGAGATACTTGCATGTAAGAAATGAGCTGCTCTAAAGCAAAATATCAACTTATACTTCAAAGCAAAAGGAATGAAAGGCAAGGCATCAAATGAAACTTATAGCAAAATTTAACTTAGAAATTGAAATGTGATGGTGAGGTTGTGTTAATTTTAGAGCATGCAAAATGAGCTAAAAAAGAAAGTTAGAAAAGATGAGATGCCAAAATTAATCCACCCACACAAAATCCTCCTTTTCAATAAGGAGAAAGGATGCCTTGGGTAAACCCAAGCTCCAACAAAAAGAAAAGATCTTTTATTAAGATGTTACAATGGTGTAAAAGCCTCTTAAAGCGCTGCCCAAAAGATGGAGGAGATTTGTACAAGATGAGAGCTAGAAATAGCTAGAATATCCCTCCAAACTATAGCAACCTCAAAGGATAATGAATTCCTTCTAAAATTAGAAAATTACAGGCTCCCAAAGGCCGACTGTCTAACCTTCTTTGCAACTCCTTCTAGTGTTCACGACCTCCTTAGAATATATCTCAGGTTCTTGAGAGGTCCTACAAGAAGATAGAGTTTTCAATAGTCTTTCCTCAAGGCACTTATTGTCAAAACTCCAACAAAACTCCAACTATGAGCTGCAAAGCCAAGACAAAATTAGTGTAGAACACATATAAAATGAATAAGAATGATACAAAATAATGTACAAAACCAAATCAAGTGATGGGAGTGACGATTGAACCCATCACTTGCCTAGCTTGGATAATGCTCTTAAATAACTAAATAGATCAATGAAAACACAAATTTTTAAAAGAGATTTAAATTTAGAAGTATTTGTTTGTACACAAGCTATGTCCAAGAAAAATCTTTGCACGAAACCACCTCATAAGATAAAACTATGGAAATTCAAAGAACCAATGAGAGCTCTTTGAAGAATATGTCAAGAGTGGGATGGTCTTGTTGAAGGAAATGTAATTAGGTTCGGTCTTTGTAAATGTACTTTTGATATTTGTATTTATTCAAGAAAAGTAATATTATTTTTATGATATATGTCAATGAGTTTCTTGCTCATTGAAATAGGTCTAGCACATGTTAAAGTGCTATAGGTGAGTCAAATAGTCAAAAGAAAATGTTGAAGACCTGAAGGGCCTGTTACACCATGTATATGTATAAGGATGAAAGAATATCCCTCCAAGCAAAGTCAAGTCTCCCCCAGAGCAAAGACACCACCAAAGAAGCCATCCGAAGAAAAGATAGCAAGTCGGCCTACAAACAGTCTTCAAGTTGGCCTTTTAGTCAGCCCAAAAGGAGGGACAATCCTCTTTATATAGAGGCTGTTCACTCCACTATAATGTCATGCAATCACCTCTGAAATCAACGAAGGTAGGAAGCTGAGAAAAGGGTAAAGAAGGACGAAGAAGGGGTCTCCAAGTGCAGCAAAGAAGGTGAAGCCTAGATCGAAGTCAAGAGGACCATTTCTAGGGCAGCTGCAGTCACACGTGTGAGAAAAGGGAATGTTGCTTGCAATCATAACAACAGTAGTATATCATCATCACGTCTCTCATCATTTGGGCTAGAAATATAGGCCTAAAGGGCCTCCACTCAAGCGAAGAAACAAGGAAGAAAATCTAAGGTAATAGGGCTGTCCTAAAGCCTATTACAATCACACGTGCGAGGAGCAGGAGGCTGTCTATTATGTCATAACAACCCTCCCATTATAGTCTTACAATTTGGTTGGTTGGTGAAGAGAAGGAAGGGATCATCATAAGGAAAGGGTCTCATCAAAGGTATCTCTTCTAGAGAATGTGCAAAAAGATCTAACAACAGTTGGAAGGAGGACGAAGTGTTAGGAAATGTAGCGCCGAAAGAAGGAAGTGCTGGGGAACAAAGTGCAAAAAGGAGGAAATACTTGACTTGTGCTTGGAGGATATTCTAGTCAGGGGTCTAGGGTTTGGCAATTGATCAATAAGAAGCTTCAATAAGAGAAACTTACTAAAGGGGTTTCCTCTCAAGAGAAGAGAGGTTTTGGCTCTGGAAGAGAGCCAACGTCTTGTCTTCTTGTTCTTATGTTTTTGGTAGCAGTTTGATGAAGTACACACACATGCATTAATAATAAGAAGAAGAAGATTAAGCTAACAAGAAAAAGCAAAAAGACTCCACAAATTGTGATCAAGTCAAGAAGAATCACATTACACCTAGTTGCCCTTGATTATTCAATATGGTATTAGAGCTAAGGTGACACATCAAGGAAAGGGCATCTCAAGAACACTCATCAAGAAAGGATGTCTACAAACATTGAAGCATCAAGCCAAGAAGTCTCAATCACTTCAAGGACAAGAAGGTCTACCATCAATCTTTCATCAAGAAATACTACAAAGCAAGAAGAAGAGCCTTACATAAAGGCACCTACAAGAAGAGCAAATCAAGGAAGGACCTACATCAAGCTACAAGTCATCAAGCAAATGTCATCATCAAGCAAGTGCACTTGGAGACTTGAAGAACATCAGGATCTAAGGAAGGCAAACCATCAAGTCTTCAAGGAGAAAGCAAGTCCACTACATCTCAAAATCTATCAAGTAAGTATATGTCCCCTTTTGAATATACATCAATGTCTTTTTGCAAGGAAAGCAACAAGAATCAAGTCTTCAAGGAGAAAGCAAGTCCAGTACATCTCAAAATCTTTCAAGTAAGTATATGTCCCCTTCTGAATATACATCAATGTCTTTTTTCAAGGAAATCAACAAATTGGTAGGTACCAATAACTTTCTTGCATGGAAGAAGAGGATTGGTTTACTTCTCAAGGAAAATTAACTTCTAGATCACATCAAAGGGAATGCTACTATTCTTGCTAAGGAACAAACTCAAGCCTTAGCCAAGCATAAGAAGGATGAGACAAGAGCTCAAAGGATTCTAATAGAATCCATCAAAGACTCTCTCATTGCTTATGTCTTCAAACTTGAAACATCAAATGAAATCTATGACAAACTAGTAGAGCTATTCTCGGTAACCACAGCTGGAGAATTGATATCTCTATGAAATGAATTGTACAAGATGAAGATATCAAAAGAAGGAATAAATTCCTACTTCATGAAGATCTCTGGGATGAGGGATCAACTTCAAGAGCGTCTGACAGGGAAATGACAACTGTAGTACGCAATGCTCTACCTGAGGATTGGGGCAACTTCACATCAAGCATATATGCAAAGAAGGAAGCCACCCCACTAAGTGAAATGTGGTCTCTATGCAAGATAGAGGAAACAAGACTCAAAGCAAAGGGAGACGTGGGATCAAAGGAGCAAGCATTTGCTACCATGACCAAGGGAAAGGGAAAATTTGGCAAATTTGGTCCACGAAGAACAAACAACAAAGATATGTCCAAAATCCATTGCTATGGATGCCAAGAATATGGACACTACAACAGGAATTGTCCTAAACTAAAGAAGGACAACAACAACAAAAGAAAAAGGGAAGAAGCTCACATGACTCAAGAGGTGAAAGAAGGAGAAAAGAAGCAAAAGAGGGAAGATCCTCCAGAGCTCTACTATGACTAAGTCAAACTCTTTACTTAAAGTCTTCTTTCAAAGTTTTGAGTAGTATAGGAGCATGTAGGGATAGAATAAGATTGCATGGCTAGGAACATCTTCTAGAATCTATAAGCATGAAGTACATAAAGTCATAAATACTCATGTAGAAAGAGCATTTATAAATGAGAACAAAATGCATGGTTAGAAATATCTTCTAGAATATAGGAGCATGGTAGATATAACTCAAGATATTCATGTAGAAGAAACATACCTAGAATAGGACCTGATCCACAATGAAAGAAAATTGATCATGATTAAAAAATCTTAGGAGACCTCCATCATCAAAAGGAAAGAAACATTTGCAGGGTAAGGGTCTTCAAGTTCCTATGATGGAATCTTCAAAAGACGATTCATAAACAAAAGCAAATGTCTCATTGGGAATCCCATTCATGGGATTCAAGAAAAGGATGATATGCAGACAAGCTAACATGGAGCAAGAAAGGCCACATGAAGGACAACCAAATGAAGCTAAGACGATCAAAGGAGAATCAAGATGAGTTATGTATGCATCAAAGTTTAGTCATGTTATTATGTGTATATTATTGAGTCATGGGAATAGTTCTATGACATGGTCAAGTATGAAATAATCTCTTTCACCAATGACATGCTCGAAGGCATGTACTGCAATGTAATGAAGGTCAACAAAAGGAAATACTCCCATAAGGAATATAAGATTGCTGACTAAGAAGCAAGTAAAGAAGAAATATTGACTAGTACTAGAAGTAAGCAATGAAGAAGTGCTTCCACAAGGAGCATAAGGTGGTTGACCAATCTGTCTATGAAGAAGCAAATGAAGAAAGAGATCATGCATGTGAAGGGCACCATGGTCACAAAGAATCTCCCTATCTGACAAAGATACTTTGAAGACATCTCCCGAAAGAAGGCATGACAACTCTGACAAAAGAAGAAAAAGATCAAAGGACTCTTGACACCTGTGAAGGCCATGGAGATATGAAAGGTGCAGATAACTGATTCTATTCTACGAAGATGTCATGATGAAGAAACCATCCAACAAAGGCACCATTTAATGTTGAAGCAGTATCAAGATGAAGTCATGAAGGGCTACTAGATCAATGCATGGGAACAAGCAAGTACAAAGAAGCATCCATGTGAAGGGCAGTCCGAAGCGTAGACAAGATGACAAGAGAACCTGATATATGACAAGAAGGCCACTTTCCATGAAGGAAGCTATGACATGACAAACCAGGAAGGAAAGTGATCGATGGATGATGTCCTACCAAGAAGAACTTCAACCAAAGACTTCATGATATCAAATGAAGGAAGGAGATCAAGCACTTAGAGGACCCATGAAGAAGAAGTTGCCGATGAATGAACAAGTCCCTATCTAAGAGAGAGTTATAACAAGTTCCTATTTACAAAGGAACTTGGACAAGTACCTTGTGAGAGGACACTTGGGTATGTCTTCCTCAATTGAGAGGAAGTGATAGACACAACATTCTTGTCTTCACTTGGGAAGAAAGGATGGGAGGATTGGGTAATCATTTGGCATCGGATACTCTTTGAGGATGTGTAGGGCATCCAAGACAAGAATAGGCAAGAGGACTGATATTCTTTGAGGGTTGGGAACCCAAGATAAGAATAATCCTAGAAGATCATACTTAGTGAACACACGGGTTGGTATGTACCTTGAGAGACAATGACTAAGGTGTCTATAAGTCATTGGTCTCGCCAACATTGTGCTCTGATCTATTGAGAGATAGAGCTGTCAGTCAAGGCTACAATCAACTGCTGGGCTAGGCCGCAGGCCATTAACATCAGTTGGAGGCCCTTAAGGGCCGCGTCTGGATGGACAAAGCAAGAAAGGGACATCGTGGTACAAGGAGGCCTCTTCTAGGGTGAACCACAACCTTTAGAGGTTGGTATAACTAACTGTGTGTTGAGTAGAGGGCAGCGTGGTGTGCCCTAACCAGTAGTGCAACATTGCAACAGTGAAGCAAGGTGAAACAACAGTATTTGGAGATGTGTATTGGGTCAAGGCGTGACCAGATTGGATCGTGGTAAGGTAGCCTGTGGAAGTCAATGAGGAGAGGGCAGATCTCATGATTTAATGCCCTAGACTAGTGATAGTTTCCACAGTGATTGGGAAACAAACTTGGAGCGAGAATTTGTCGTGTATTGGGTCAAAGTGTTGACTATTGTGTGGATCAGATGATGGGCAACTTGAGGAGGCCTTAGGATTCAGGAATTGTTTGAAGGAGCCTACGTGGCTTGTTGGGAGGCGTACCAAGCAACCAAGGAGACAACAGACACATTAGGTCAGAAGGCAAGAGGACAACAAAAAAGTGAGTTGCAGATGGATGGACCCTTGGATGATGGATTGGGTGTCATAGGTCTATTGGAGGGCAACGTGTTGGCTAACCAAAGTAGCCATAGAGTAGCAGACAAGAAGGATGTTGTTGGTGCGTGATTGGGTGAAGTATTGCAGCGTTATGTGAAGCACTTTGATGAATGAAAAAGAGGCTACTAGAAGGCAGATTGGAGCCCGAGACTTATGTGTGGAGAAGGACTTCTACAATAGATGATGGGCGATCCTCCTAGCCCATGTTCATTGTGGGAGATGGACATCTTGTAGTGATAGGTAGCAGCCCTCTGTGCCCTATGTTGGTCTTCATCAGAGCACCGTAGGAAGACCATAGTGGGCGGAAGTCCCTAAGTAGCTGAGGAGCAACAGTGGGTAGTTGAGAGTTGTTCACAAGTGGAGCTATGAACAACTCGACAGGAGGCCCGATGTGTTGTGGCCTTGATGGACGAAGGCAAAACTAGAGAACGGATTGGATAGTCGAGATTCAGTGGCCAAATGGACTTGGAACATTGATAGAGGCAGGAGTTGCAGACTGGGAGCCAAAGGATCAGGCAGGTACAAGGTACGACCGAGAGGAGCTGAGAAAGCGCGCTACATCAGCCAGATGGTCAGAGTATCTTGTTGAGGGCAGATTGGTTGTCGATGGACTGACAACAAGCTTAGTTCTGTATGTTGTTCTAAGGGCCACTATCCCTGGTACGGGAGCCCTAGCCTGTTGTATTATATGTTGTTAATATAACGAAGTTGGGTTGAAAAATTAAAAGTAGTCTATGTTCTGTGCATATGTGATTTACTACTTTATATTTCCGCTATGCAAAGTAGTTTATGGTTGAGATTCTTGGTTTGGTAGCGTTGGTGATTTTAAGACTCTAACCTAGACCCAAGTTAGTGGAAATTCAACAAAAGACTCCTAGATAACGAAAAGAAGTTCATGACATCAACATTGGTGATTTTAAGACTCTAACCTAGACCCAAGTTTATGGAAATTCATCAGAAGACTTCTAGATAACGAAAAGAAGTTCATGACATTGTAAGGAGGAGTTCTTCAAGTAGCTGGTTGTCCCATCATCTCCACTTGAGGAGCTGTTGTAGGTCCCTGACTAAGAGGGAGCTTGGAAACAAGTTTCTTACTTGGAAGAAACTTGGAAATTCCTAAGCCAAGGGGGAGCTTAGGTACATTCCTTCTGTAGGAATGAGTACATTCCTTTATTGGAATAGATATGTCCTCCCTGATTGAGAGGGATATATAGGCATATCATTCTTGTCTTCACTTGGGAAGACAAAATGGAGGATTTGGTAAACATCTGGCTTCCGATACTCTTTTAGGATGAGTCAGGGCACCCAAGATAAGAGTAGTCATAGAGGATCGATATTCTTTGAGGACTGGGAATTCAAGATAAGGATAGTCCTGGTGGAACACACCCTGAGAACCTGGGTGGGGTATGTTCTGTGAGAGACAATGATGAGGGTGTCTATACATCATTGGTCTTGCCAGCATTGTGCTCAGATCTCGTGCAAAGATAGAGCTGTTAGTCAAGGCCTTGCTATGTGACAATGCTGGTTGATATGATGCTAAACAAATGGATTATCAATCCAACTATTCTTATGAGAACTTCTTCAGATTGAGAATGACATAGTACCATTATGAATACCTCCCTAGTTAAGAGGGAGTGTTGAAAAGTGTAGCTAGGTTCGGTCTTCATAATGACGTGTAATTTTGATTTTATGTAATTGATGTAAAGAAGAAAAATAAAATTATTATTGTAATGCTTGTCTCATGGGTTTCATGAGAAAGGAATTTTATTTTTAGTGATGGCCCCCATTGTGAGCCTTTAGGATTTGTCATCTAGTCATAAAAGTCAATTTAAGTCTATGTCATGTATGAAGGGCCCTTCTTAGGCACATTACATTTTTTTTATGAGTCATAAAAAGTATAAGAAGACCCTCCAAGACCAAGACAAAGTCACCTCCTTCAAGTTGGCTTCAAAAGAATAATATAATCTCTCAAATTGACATGTCGTCTTAAATGCATGGGCAAACAACTATAAATAGGGCCGTTCAGATTCCATTTCAGAGCAGAATTTCAGAGAATTAATTCAATCAAGATTTGAAGCTAGGAAGAAGTGTGAAGTTAATCAAGGGAGCCTAATAACCAACAAGGAAGAAGGAAAGGAGCAACGAGGTCTCTAGTGTTGTTTTGGGACTGTTTTTGGGCCATCTTACCTCCACATGTGTGAGATTGCAGAATTGTGTATTGCAGAAAGAAGGCTGAGGTATTATAGTCACAGTGAGAGAGGATTTCGGGTGAAAGACAAAGCTGAAGTGTTAAGAAGAAGTCTAGAGTGAAGAAAATATAAGGTCAAAGTTGGTCAAGCTCATGTGCTAAGGGTTTCTAAACTAGAACTAAGGAGTGCAATACTGAACCAAGGGACCGAAATTCTGAAGAGTAGCCATGAAGGAGGAAGAAGCAGGGATTTGATCATTGCAGGAAGAATCTCATTAAGGAGGATTTGCGTCTTGGTCATGGAGTGGCAAATAGGTCAAGGGTCTTCGTCTTAGTATTCGTCAATTGAAGTCTCTATAAGAAGAAGAATTTGCGTGGGTTTTCCTCTCAAGTGGGAGAGGTTTCGACCTTGGTGAATAGCCTACATTCTGTGTCTCTTGTCTCTTTATTGTTTATGCATTGTTAATTATTTGATGAAAGAAAAGCACAATAATAATCTAAAGAGAAGAATCTAATCTAAAAGGTAAAAAGCATTCACAAGAAATTATCTCTCAGAGAAATCACCTAATATCGATGCCCTAGATTTCTCAACACTTTGTTATCTTCTAGAAGCTTTCTAGTGGAGTTGGCATCTTTGGGAGGAGGCTTCATCAATTGGTTTTCATTTCCAACCTTCCAAGTATGTTTTTTCCCTAAATAATTACTAGATTTCATTGCTCTGTTTTTAATTTCTTTTCCCCTCTTTTAAGTTTCAACTTTCAAGTTTAAAAACAACAAGGAAGAAGGATAGTAGTTGATCATAGGTTTTTCATTTTTCTATTTTATTTGTAGATCCCTTTCCTTCCAAATCTAAAATTTCACCATTCATTATGGCCCCAGAAGCCAAAGACGCTAAATGGGTTCACTATGATATTGTTGATGGATAAATGTTGTGCAAATATCACAAGCACCCAATGGGAGGAGGGGGTATTTATAGGTTAAAACAACACTTGGAGGGTGTAAGAGGCCATGTAACCCCCTGTGATGCACTAGATAAAGTGATAGAGTCTATTAGGAAAGAATATCTTGAAAAGTTTGAGAAGTATCAGGAGGCAAAAGCTAGGGAAAAAGCTATACAAGATGAATTTGCAAGGAAGAAGGAACTTGTAGAAGTTATGGCTATGGAGAGAAGCAAGTGGGTATGATGATTTTGACCTTGAAGACTCCTCCTCTATCCCTTCCACCAATCTCCATGACCCCTTTTGTTATGTACCTCCTCTTCTTGAGTCTCACTCTCAACTTCAAGTTCAAGCCAAAGGTAAAAAAAAGGATGAACTTTAAGAGCTATTTCACACCTTTCTCCACCTCTGCCTCTGCTACTCCTAGTGCAACTACCTCCCAACTAAGTCTATGTCAACCCATTTTGGATGCTCTTTGGATAAACAATGCAAAGATGTTGCTTTTGAATGCATTTCCAAATAGTGGTATGATGCAAATATCCCCTTTAATGCTGCTCGCTCACCTTATTACCAAGCTATGTGGGACGTTGTTATTGTTGTAGGAAAGGGCTTCAAAGGCCCCTACCATGTATGAATCGAGGGAACTTTTTTGCAAAGAGAGATTGCATCCATAGGAGAATATTTGGCTGAATTTAAAGAGTCATGTACCAAAAGAGGTTGTTCCATCATGTAAGATGGATAGATTAATGGTAAAAACCACATTATCATAAATTTCCTTGTCTCTTGCCCTCAAGGAACCATGTTTTTGAGATTGGTTGATGCATTTGATAGGGTGAAAGATGCCAACCTATTATTTGAGCTTTTGGATGAGATTGTTACAACAGTGGGCTGTTGAATTTCCATGACCTTGGGGCTAGGTTAGAGTCTTAAAATCAATGATGCTACCAAACCAAGAATCTCAAACATAAACTACTTTGCACAACGGAAATATAAAGCAGTAAATCACACATGCACAAATATATACAGTTTTTAACAAAATTGTACAATCACCAATCTTCGTTATATTGAACCAAATTTGAATAATACAACAGTCTATGGTATACAAGATACAATGACAAACTTCGTTGCAACTTCTATGTCGTATCTTGTCCTGCTGGTCCTTCGCTCTTGTACTGCGCACTAGCTGCCCCTTAGTCCTTCAAACAACAACACATCGAGACTCCAGGAGGGATGCCACCTAACACTGCTGCGCGTTACTTATGTAGCTTGTACATAGGCTGATCCAATCTGCTCTCCGAGTAGGCCTAATTCCCAAGCTCTAAACTGGCAAGTTAGCAGTCACTTTTTTCCATCAAGGTACTGCACTTTGACACCAAACTTCACCCAATCTTCAGCGCATCTAGGGCTACTTTGGGCTATCAACACGCTGGCCTCCACTAGACCAATGATGCCCAATCCTCGATCGTGGAATCTGCTCCTAATTGAAGTCTTTCTGACACCCAAGTCAACTCCAATACAGAACTTCCACAGGCTGCAATACAAATTGATCCAACTGGCAATCTTTCTCAACCCAAAACCATAGTAACCTCTACTTATGGGCTGATGTGTACTACTGAATCTCTGCACTACTATTTAGGGCTGAAACACATCCTGCTACAACACCATTCTCCACATCTAGTCCTCTTCCTTGACTATGACTTCCCTTTAGATATCTCAGGCCACTTCCTGCTGTAATTTTGGGCTACAAACAACTCTCCAACATGGCTCTACACTTGCCAAAGCAAAGGTATGGGCCTGTGGCTAGTTCTACTCCTCAGAATAGTCTCTTGACCTCCTTGTTTAGGATACTTAGGGCCTGCGGCTTACTAGAATTAACCTCCAGAATTGCGGCCTTTTCAACAGGGGTAAACGCTCCTCAAATCACACCAAAACCACACCATAAATCTGCCTAGGCCTGTGGCTGCTTTGTTGGGTTGAAACTCGGACCTTTGGGAGAGAGTAAACCCATACAAACACACCCCATACTTGTCTTTGTTGCTCCTCTAATTTGCGGCTTCCTTAGAGATAGTTTTCTATGAGAAAATGCACATTTGGATTATCACAAATGAATCAATTCAACTCCTATTTATACACGTAAAGGAAGGCTACTCGAATTAGTGAAGAGACATGTCTCTTGAATGAAGCTTACATGACTTGACTGTCTATAATTAATTATCAACTTCAACAATTCATATCTTTGTTTCTAAAGCTCCGATTTGAGTGATCTTTGGAGCGTTGGAATCGGCATGCCAAGCTCTATCACCTTAGATTTTCTCATGCTCAATTTTTTCATGGTTTGGCCCAAATCCTGATGGGTGCAAAACCCCAACTGTGGGTTGCAAGCACACAAGTGACCCTTGTGGCATTTTGCACTCCAAATCCCGAACCGTAGGGCTTGGAGTACCTCCCAAGCTACACAAATCAACATGGGGGAACAAAATGTTGTGCAGGTCGTCACCGATAATGCCTCAAACTATGTTCTTGCTAGAAAGATGCTAGAGGCCAAATATAAGACCATATTTTGGACCCCATGTGCTGCACATTGCATAGACCTCATGCTTGCGGACATAGGAAAAGTGGAGTGGGTAAGGAACACTGTAGAGCATGCCAAGAGTATCACAAAATATATGTACAACCACTCGTGGGAATTAATCCTAATGAGGAAAAACATTGGGGTCAAGGAGCTTGTTAGACCTTCCATCATGAGATTTGCAACTCACTTCTCAATTTCTCACTTCCCAACAACAAAACTTGCAGAAAATGTTTGCTAGTGATGTTTGGAATTCATCTTGGTGGACTTGCAGAGTAGATGGAATAGACACCAAAAGAAATTTTTTGACAACACTTTTTGGGAAAAAGCAACAGAGCTTGTGAAAATTGGTGAGCTCCTTGTTAAGGTGTTATGGTTGGTGGATGGGAAAAAATTGGCCATGGGCTACATCTATGAGGCTATGGATTAGGCAAAGGAGCAAATACTAGCAACCTACAAGGATAGAGTAGGTAAATATGGGCCTATTTGGGGATCATTGATAATAGATGGAACAATCAACTCCATTGTCTTATACATGCAGTCGGGTATTTCTTGAACCCAAAGTATCATTATAAAGCTAAGCTAGGAGAAGATCATACTAGGGAGTTCAAAGATGGGTTGTATGAGTCCTTGGACTGCATGGTACCTGATGAGTCACAAAGTTAGAAATACATCAGCAACTCACTGCTTTCTCTAGGGCTTGTTATTGCTCAAACTAGCAGGGGTCCTAGGAGGGGGGGTCCTATACGGAAACTACTAGGTCAAGGGCAACAATGGAGCGATAGCCCGCTGTCACCTCAGCTAAGGCTCCTTGCTCTTTACAGACTTCCACCGATGGGAGGAGACCCAGTATAATAAGGATCACGAAGCTGAATGGTTCGATAATAGGATGAATTGTGATCTTAGAAGCCTATTCACAAGAGAGGCTCAAATATATAGCTTGCTTGCTTGGAAAGCAAGATGAAAGGCTCTCTAGTAAGGGCTTAGGAGAATTCTAAGGGCTAGGGTTTGAATATATGACTTGTCAAGGAGATTCCTAGATCTCGAAATCCTTGTGGAAATTTGGATTCCAAGTGGTCTATGTGAAATTATTTTCAAAAAGTTGTGGGATCACACGAGACCAAGTGGAGCCAAAATTAGGTCAAGTGAGAGGAATTGGTCACTCAACGTGGAGCTTGACCTAATTGTGGAAGAGAAGAGGATCAATGTGTATATATCCTTGCTAGATATATGTTGTTTACTTTTGGTAGGATCATTGTGAATTTTTTCTTAGGGGTTTGCCTTAGTTTTCAGATCTGCCTACACCTTAAAATCCCCTTAAATTGTTTTGCATTTACAAAAACCAATCTCTTGTCTGTGTTGTAGGTGTCCTTCTGAAGAAAATATTCCATAGAAGAACCCCATGATCTAGCTGAATCCTCCACTATTATGGCACGGTGAGGAAATGAAGGTCCATTAACGAGTTGAAGGTTGTGCTTCCAATAAGAGCTCCCGCCTACTTGATGCACAAGGTTTAGCAATGGCAGTGAACCCTTCACTTGAGATTGCAAACCACCGCTGTACCCTACCTGCTCCATAGTAATCAAATAGTTTCCAAATTTGTTTCCTGCTGTGTTAAGGAGTGGTATTTGTGTCTTCTCTATATTGAACTCCTCTCTCAATAGTGGCAACATTTCCTTTGGGTCCTCCTCCAGATTAACCATTATATTTGTTTTATTTGGTTTTGCTCTAGTTTTATATTGATCACAAATAATTTGTGCCAGTTTAAATGAGATAAACTCAACTTAAATCATAAGAGGCAGGAAAGGAAAAGGAGAAAACCTCCCTTGCAAAGACTGGGTCCCTTTGAGCATTCTTTGGTCCCACTAGCTATTTGCTGTCTTGCCCCTGCTGCCTATTGACTAGGCTAGCATGTAACCTTAGTAACTGTTGGTTGCTATGCGTATTGGTTGAAGCTGGATGGTCTGTGTACAAGTGGAGACACACTCCACAAAATCTGTTGTCAATTCCCATACAATCTGCCACCCAATCTATTGCTAAATTTGTGAAGCACCACGGAGGAAACGAGTCTGTTGATGTGTACCTTTCACAACGTTGACCATTGACGAGGTTTGCATGGGCTTCTAATTGGCATGTGCTTTTATTTCATAGCTACGCGTAGATAATGAAAAGTGAGGTGAAGTGAGTCCTTTCCCCACTCATTCACATTTTCACCTTAGACTTATATTCCATAACATTTGATTTTGAATGAATCAAAGTTTTAGACATACGTACGTCTCATGCAACCAACATGGGACCAGCTTGACTTGGCACTTGGATCTTTGACTTGAGTTGTGGCCCCATGTGGTGGGCCCCACATGGCTTGACACATCATCTTTGACCTCCCTATGAATTTCCATGTCACCCTTTGACTCCTTTTTGACTTTGGAAAAAATAATTGTTTTTTCCAATTATTAATTTTTTTGCATTTTTTTCTCATTTTTTGTCACTAACATTAGAAAAGTAGGCTTTTGAGGGGTTATAAGTCGTTTTTTGACCCTCAAAGTGGGTCCTAGGATAATGCTAGGCCTTCGAGGATGAATTTCGAATAGTCACATGCCCCAGACATTTCCTAAGACCACTTATTTACATCATTACATAGAAAATAATTAAAATATCCCATTTTGCAGGAAATTTTAAAAATTTTTAAAATCTTACTTAGACCTAGTCAAATTCTGCGAAATTTCAGAGATGACCTAGCATGGTAATATACATTGACTCTAGACATTAAGATGCATTAGGTGCTCAACCTTCAAGCCGTCACCCCGGCTTTGGGGTATGCAGTGAGTGAAAAAACCTAGAAAATTATTCGTTGCTAAAAAGCAGGAATAATAAACTAAGTAAAAAAAACACTCTAAGGTGTAATCGCTTGCTGATTGAGTCCCAACACCATAGGCCTGTTACATAGCTTTATTCATGATGCTAGTGACATTTATACAATATCCCTGTAGGGCTACGGAATCTGAGGACTGAAGAAGAAAATGAGAAGAAGTAGAGTTAAAAAACTTTGATGATATAGTGAACTGTGATGGTATATGAAGCCTCTGACACCTGCTTGGGCGTGGAGTCTTTAAAAAATCTTTTAGGTACACTTCAGTGGTCAATATGAACAATTTAAGGATTTTGCTCCGGGACCTGTAACTCATCTGTGCAGCCTTAGGATTAGACGAAAATGACATTTTGGAACTTTATTAAACATCAAATTGGTGATCTTTATCAGAATAGCTCTGCGGCCAAGGGTTTTCAAATAACCCAAAGTCACAGGAAGATTTTTGAGCCATCTCTTCTATTGTGGTTTCGTTGTTCCTTGTTTTTTGGTTAACGTGGGTTTTGTTGAGTTCTCTTACAGGTTCTGAAGTCTGAGGCAACGTGTTCATACTTTGGCACTTCACTTATAACAGCTGCATGATGCATCACTAATCTTGGCGACTCACATTTGCTTTGTGAGAAAAGAACTGGAATGCTGAGCTGAAGCCATATGCCCTGCATCAAAAACAATAAGTGTTTTTCAGATTTGTTGAAGTGGCATGGGGTTCATGAATTAACTCTTGGAATGCTTCTGTGGTCATGAAAATTTATAAGCATATTCCAAAGAAAATTGTGACTGCAAACCTGTAGAACAATGATCTGAGCATCAGCCTTGAGTAAACTGTTGGACTATGAAACATGTATCAATGTTTTAACTCTCTGCCCTATGCCTAAGATGATGTGTGAATTGTCTTGTTCTAAAACCAGTAAAGTATGAAACCTTATTACAATCACTCCTTGATATATGGCTTATGTATATAACCCCTGGTTGATGAAAAAATCTGTGATGACAAACTGCAAGTGTGAGTTTCTTGTTACAACAATGATATGGCAAATGTGACCTTCAACATATACATACATACTACAGTGATCAATTAATAGTGTTAACACCGTGACCATGATTGCACAACACGTGTTTCTGGAAGTTTGGATCGGTCATTACTATGAAGAATGGTGCAGAGGATGAAAGGTATTTAACAGTGACCTGATTGTTGGTTTGTTTGATAGTATGGAAAGTACCATTCACATTTGTCTATAAAACCAAGGCGTATACAAATTGATATGAAACGATGCTTGTTGCTAGATTTGGATTGGCTAGCTAGCAGAGGCAGATATTGAACGAGCAAGAACAATGGTGACAATAGTACAGTTACAACAGTGGAAGACTTGAAGAATTGATGACTTCTAGTTGCAGATGCCTATACCTGTAATTGCACGTGCTTAACAGTGTTCCATCTGTAATGACACTTCACAATTATTTAATATGGCAGCAACTCTATGATTTATAATAGTGACCTATGTGTTTGTGTTGATGATGACAGTGGTGATAGTACGTTCATAACTATTGACACCACCAGACCAGAAACAACACAGTGACCTTGTTACTTTGCACAACAGTAACCTTTGAAGTGACCCAAAAGAAACCTGATATATCACAGTGTGACAGTGACATTGATGAAATGAGATAGTGACTCATGTGACAATGAGGAAGCAGTCCAAATGACAGTAAGCTTTGTGAAACCTTGATGCAGTAATTGACAAGATCCTAGTTGTAGCATGATTTATAGCAGCAACAGTGGTGAATGGTAGCAGTGAAGCAGCAGCAGGAGTGGACAACAGAGTAGCAAGAGTAGGAGGCAGTAATAGTAGCAGCAACAACAGAGATAGTGAGAGTTGTAGCAGCAACAGTGGCAGTGTTAGTGGCAGCAGTGGAGTGCAGCAACAAAAGAAGCAAGTGTGGCAGTAGTGAGGTGTGCAGGCAGTTGTGAAATTTATGGCAGCAGCAGCAGCAGCATTGATTGGTTAATTGTAAGGGAGGCTGAAGACTCCTGCAGACCTTGTCTGCAAACATCTTCAGGCATTGGGGAGTTCTGTACATCCTTCCAACCTAGCTGGTAAATTGTGTATGTAATCATACATAATGCAAAAGCTTGTTTGGATGACAAATTCTGTATTTTCATTGATGTGATGATTCATGTTTCTGTTTCAATGCTCTGATTAATTAAATAAACTAATCAATTGTGAAAACTAAAGGAAATACTGATTCAGCCCCTTCTCAGTATTTCCAAGACAAACATCCTGGAGCAATTAATTGTAACATCAAAAAAACATCAAAAAATTGAAGTAAAAGTTGACATTTGCCTTTACCTTTCAGTGTAAGTCAAAAAATAAAAAAAGAAAGTTAAATGAGAATGCCAACTTTTACTTAGATTTTAATATTACCAGCAATTACCAGGGAGGGTTGTTCTAAATAGTGGACTTTGGTGAAAAGGGAGCATGGGAGCACCTCACTTTTTGAGGGGGACATTCCGTAGTGGGATTCCTTGCATCCTGCCAAAAAGAGGCCATGCGGAAATGTCTCCCTTGGAGTACCCATGTTCTGGGAGGGCGAGGAACACATCCCTTACCCTCAGTAATGTGTCCATATCTAAAACTCAAAACATGTTAAATATCTATTTTCTGTTGTTTTTAATTTATCTTGTCAAATCCTAGACTCGTGTTTCTGCACATGGTTGAGAAACACTAGTGAATAGAGTGGGTTGCGTGTGCAACATGCAGTGATGAAAGACTTCCTTTTTGTTCTTGTATTGAAACTTTTGGCATTATGTTTTCCTTTGTATTCTTTGTTGGATTTTCTGTTGTTATTCCCTTTCAAAGACCCTGGTTTGATATTTTGGTTAAAGATATATATCTGGGTGTAAGAGGTTTCCAATTTTTGTGGGTTTTCTGGGTTCCTTGTGCCTTTCTAAATTGAAACTGAAACTATGCTTCAGTAAGTACATAGTCTCAGAGTATTGGTGAATTTTATTCCTTCCTGTGGTCACTGTGTGGAATGATAACAAACAAGATTTCAACACACCATTATTCCTTCAAACGCAAGTCAAGGAAGGCAGACGATAGAATTCAGATTCAACTTCTTTTGCTGTTTATTCTGTGTAGATTAGTTTTGTGATCAAATACTTAATGATAGACTTCTAACTAAAATTATCATTCTGCTTTTACTAGTTCGTTGGGGTCATTTTTTTTTTTTAATAATACCAAGGATATAATTATCTAGTAATTTCAAATAGCTATATTTTCTTCGCAGTTTCAAAATATTTGAGCAGACAATATCTCCATATTAAGGGCAATGAAAATAAAGTAACATTAACATTTTATTATCTGGCTGCATTTTTGTGAAGCTTGCTGAAGTGTTTGAAAAGGATGGCATGTCCTTTTTGGCCAGTTGTGAAAACTTACTACCTCGACCATGGGTCATTGATGACTTGGAAACATTCAAGTCAAGCTGGATGAGGAAATCTTGGAAGAAGGCAAGTTTGTTGAGCTTCAACTATTTGTTTGATGTGAATTCTGTCCACCATGCTAAACATTGTATTGACAGCTACTTTATAGAAGTGTTATATGCTGAAAATACGCATCAATTATGTTGCTGCAGTGCCCTATTTAAATCCTCGTGAAAGTTTCCTTAAATCTAGAAACTTGTTTCTTTCATGCATTCTTGAGTCTTGACAAGGCATGTGCTGCCACTTTTTCTTTTAGAAGTTACCATAAGCAGAAATTATAGAAAAAGGAACAGCCCAATATATATTGCCTTTCCTAAACGTCCCCCTTGATAGTAAAACATAAGACAGTTTTATGATCTGCATATACTTGTAAACTATTTTTTCAATAGTGGTTTCTATAGATTTGATTAGATGAACTATTTTTAAGAGCACCTGGTAAATATTTACAACACTGATCTTCCTATCCTGTACTAAAGAAGCAATAGTTACTTTGCTGAAATATCTAAACATCTGAAATGATTTATAGGACCAAAGAATAGTTAAAACTGGATTTTTTATGATCTTGCTTTTGAACAAATCTAATAAAATCCTTGGCCTTTTAAGGAAATTTTATTTTCTTACTCAGAAGTGTTTTTTTTCGGAGTCGTCTAACGAGGCAGAGGAATTGCCCGGACAGCCAAAAGTAGCCGGAATCCGGTCAAAAAAAATTTCAAAAAATCTGGTAGAGGCAGTGTTTGAATCATGTTTTTGATGGTGAAAATGGATTCAGCACCATCAAAAACGTCTAGGACACCTAAAATTCTGAAGTTTAACAACTATAACTTGGATTTACAAAAATCCTTGCCGGATTTTCTCTAAATATGACCAGAATTTCCATAACTTTCTGGGCAACTCCTCCGCCTCGTTAGACTATGCTTTTTTTTTCTTTTGTATGTGAATGATTCAGATTAGCACTTATTTTCTGTGTGTTTGAGTGAATATTGAGTAGGAATGATGACAACCAACTCTTGAGGGATGCTGTGCATATTCCATCTGTTCAAGAAGCAGTCCCAAGCTGTCAAGGCCTTCATGAGAAAAAAACAAGTTTGGTATGTGATGAACATGAAATATATAAATAAAACGAACAACAATAATAAAAATAATAAAATAATAATAATAAAGCTAAAAGACATAACCTAACTAAGGGACATGACCATTCACCATGGTGACTAGTCAATGCATATGTCACATGGCATCATACCAATGATCAATATATCACACATCTCATTCAGATCTGAGACTTTTGCGATTTGTATTATGTGGAGAGTTTGTTTCCAGATCCATTGCGTTGATTTTAGTTATTTTATCGATGTTTTGAACCAATGTTGCGAACATCGACATCGGGATAAAATCGGCAAGGGCCCGGAAAACCAAAAAATTGGGAAAATATCGGTAAAAATCGGCAAAATCAAGATACCATCAAAATATCCGTAAAAATCAGCAAACATCGGCTAGGCCAAAAAATCGTGATTTCAGGATAAAATCGGGATGTTATCGAGATGTTCGCAACATTGTTTTGAACCATCGCACGTGGCTCATCATCAGGATGAATGAAT
Organism: Pinus taeda; assembly: GCA_000404065.3. NCBI lineage: Eukaryota > Viridiplantae > Streptophyta > Pinopsida > Pinales > Pinaceae > Pinus > Pinus taeda. The sequence goes on along the minus strand of APFE030667217.1, from coordinate 275,482 downwards.
GAAATGATCATTCATTCGTCCTGATGATGATCTGGTAATCACCCTATGAGTGACCTCAGTTAAAGATTTATTAAATGAAGGTATTACAGACTCATGTGCAGTTGTGTGTGTCTATGTTATTTAAGCAACGAATCGATCAGATTGCCAATACACACACAGTTGAATGGAAAGACAACAGAGAAATATAGTAACCAAATGCAAGAACACAAGAAATTAATAAGGAGTTCACCCTATTCTCCAGGGTTACATCTCCGGTCTAGCTTCAGTGGTGGCCTTATTTTATTGTGTTTCAAGCAGAGAATTACAGTGCAGGAGCTCAATATGAGTCACCTGAAACAGATTTGCTTGGCAGGATGGTTCTTGGATTCCCCAAGCCACTGGAGTACACAGACTCTTCTTCTTTCTACCAGCACTGTGACCTTCTGGTCTTCAGTGGAAAGAGCCAAATGTGATGCTTAGTCCGGATAGATTCCTCTATGGGATGGCTTGAATCTCTCAAGCTCTTTGGTGCTCGATGCTTTCGCTGGTCAGCTCGACCCTCTGTCTCTTTCTACTTTTGCTTTACTGCCTTCTTCTCTGGTCTCTGTCTCTTAGTGTTCAGTCCTCCTCTTGGGGTTCGCTTTGACTGACTCTAACTGTTATTCTGTCTCTGTTCATGGTATTTAGCCATTCGTTCCAATGCCTGTTCGGTTCCTCGTCCGCTTCTGTCGATTCACCTTCTACAGCTGCGCTTGGAGTTCCCTGTTCGGCGTCATCATGAACCCTCAGGGAGTGGCCACATGTCCTCCTCTAAACGGCGCCAGCCTGCTTCATCGGTTCGTTTCTTCAGTTACATCGTGGATGCGTTCTTCCTCCACCGTGGCGGTCAAATGAATTCCAAATCCTTCTAAAACGCGCCTCATTCTTTCGTCGATTTCGCTTCACCCCATCAGGCTCAATCTCAGCCGTCCGATCTGGGGCCTCCAGATCTGACGCCATACGCATGTCCCACGCAATTGACTTGCTTGACCAATAGTGTGCGATCAACGACGGTCTTCTCTCACCTCCACTTGCCACGCGTCGATCGATGTATGGAATCGCCTCGCTCTCGTTCGAAACCTCTTATCGTTTGTGGGCAACCCGATCAATACCACCGGTTTTTCAGAGCGTGGGTCCTGCCTTTGTACGTTAGTGCTTTTCACCTTTCTGCCTGCGGTTCTCGGGTTCCCCCATGCGACCGAGTGCTCGGGATTTTCCCTCATTATGGCCCTATTCGCCCAGCGATGCACGATTAACGCTAATTATTTTCTTGATCCTGGCCTCCTAGGGGCTACTTTGACCTCCCGCGCAGTCTCCATGGGCCTCGGTTAGCGCGCTTTGACCGAGGTCCTCGTCGTTCCATGCTGGCTACCATTGCCACTAGTTTAGGGTGTTTTTGATCGCTGTTTTGGAATTTTTAGAGATTTGTCCTGACCTGATACCGTCATGGTTCTTTGACAGTTCTTAATGGATCCAATTTGGATCACGACCTTCCCACTGAAAAGCTTTTGGACCACTAAAAGTTGGTTTTCTTTCAAGCATCGACTAAGTGAGGATACTGTTGTCTCACTTGTCCAATCTCAATCCATTTTGCACTGCTCGGCTTCGAACCTTTGAGTCCAATTCTGAGGTACTCAACATCTCCTCTGCGTGTCATCCTCACCTTTCTGTCCAAGACTGTGTCTTCCTGCAATTCATTAAGATATTCAGGTAGTAGGTCATTAATAGAAGGCAATTGACTTTGCTCTTCAGGATCCTCAATCATTGAAGGTTAAAACAATCTCAAGCAATCTGCATTTACGACTGAGTAGATGTGCATGTAAGCTGGTAGATCAAGGCGAAAAACATTTTCACCAATCTTCTCAAGTATCCTAAAAGGTCCATACCTGATAGGCTTTAGCTTTTTACCTTTACCTTGCATCCTGTCCTTGCTGATATATAGCCAGACCTGGTCTCCAACTTGAAAACTATGCTCCATCCGATGCTTGTCATGCTTAGCCTTGTATTTGGCTTGGCTCTTTTCCAGCTGTTCCTTATTGCCTGGTGGATCTCTTGAACCTGTTCAATGAACCTAGTTGTCTTGTCCACATCATTGTGTCCATCAACCATGGTATCTTTACCAAAAACAAAATCCAAAGAAGGCCTTGCTATGAAACCAAAACAGGTCTCAAAAGGAGATCTCTGTGTAGAAGAGTGTTTTTCTCTGTTGTAAGCATGCTGCGCATAATACAAATGTTCATCCCAAAGCTTAGGATGTTCGCTGCAATATCCCCTGAGTAACTGGATCACTGTCCTGTTAACTATTTCTATCTGGCCATCGGTTTGTGGATGAAAGGCTGTGCTTTTCTTCAGTTGGGTGTCCATCAGTTCCCACAGACTTGACCAAAACTTCTTCACAAATTGGGTGTCTTGATCATATACAATAGAAGTGGGTAATCCAAAATGAACCCATACATGTTCAAAGAATAATTTTGCAGTTTGTTCAGCTATAATCTGTTTATTACAAGGTATCAAAATACACATTTTGCTGAACCATTCACAACCACATATAGATAATCATGACCTTTCCTAGATTTAGGCAGTCCTCCAACAAAATCCATGGAAACACTTTCCCAGGGGCGAGAAGGAACTGGTAAAGGAGTGTACAAGCCTAGTTTTCTATTGCTGGGCTTGCTTTTAGCACACATAGTACACCCTCTTACATATCTAGAAACTGTCTCATTCATTTTCGGCCAATAACAAAATCTTTGCTGTTGTGCAATTGTTTTACTTACCCCAAAGTGACCTGATATCAGAGAAGTGTGTGCCTTTCTAATTATCTTTACTCTCTCTGTTTGTGGAATGCAGAGTTTCCCACAATGATATAAGAGTCGGTCCTTCACATGATAGTCCAATTCCTCTACCTTTTTGCCTTGACTCAAAGTTGCATATACATCTTTAAAGTCTATAACCTGAGCATATTGTTCAATGTAACTTTCATGTAGTACAAAATTATGCTTAAGTATAGTAGATGCATTTATAATGGGTCTAGATAACATGTCTGCAACTTTGTTGTGTATGCCCTTTTTATATTTGATGATTAGATGAAACTGTTGTAGAAAACCCATCCATCTGTAATGCCTTGATTGCTGCAACTTAGTTTGGGAGTGTAGATATTGAAGTGGTTGATGATCAGTATGTATTACTGTCTCTTTGCCCTTTAAGAAATGTTTCCAGTTTTTCACACTCTGAACGAATGCATACAATTCTTTATCATATGTAGGATAGTTAACTTCTGTAGGATTAAAAGTCTCAGAATGATAACATATGGGTTTACCGTGCTGTGTCAACACTGCTCCGATGGCATAGTCACTGTCATCTGTTTGGATTTCAAATGGTCTTTGTAGATCAGGTAGTGCTAGTACAAGTGCTGTACTAATCTTTTCTTTCAAGGTGTTGAAGGCTTTTTGATGTTTTCCTCTCCATTGAAACACCTTGTTCAATCCTGTCAAAGCATGTAAGGGAGCTGCAATTGAGGAAAAATTAGAAATGAACTTCCTCCAATATTGTGCTGCTCCTAAGAAGCTTCTCACTTTTGTAGTAGACTTGGGTTTAGGCCAATTTACAATGACTGCCACTTTAGAGGGATCTATTTTCAATTCACCACCCCTTACTATATGACCCAAATAATTTAGAAATGTTCTGCCAAATTCACATTTTTAGAGTTTAACATAAAGTTTTTCTCTTTTTAAAACATCTAATGTTTGCTTAACATGCTTTAAGTGTTCTTCCCACGTTTTATTAAAAATCAGAATGTCATCTAGATACACAATAACAAAATCATCAAGAAAAGGCCTGAGTACATCATTCATTAATCTCATGAAAGTAGCAGGGGCATGGGTCAAGCCAAAGGCATAACCAGCCACTCATACAATCCCTGCTTTGTTTTGAAAGTAGTCTTCCATGCATCTTGCTCTGGAACTCTGACTTGATGGTATCCACTGTGCAAATCTAGCTTGGTGAAATAAACAACTTCCTTCAATTGATCTAAAAGATCATTTATGCGAGGAAGGGGATAACGATTTTTGATTGTTATCTTATTCAGTGCTTGGTAGTCAATGCACATTCTCGACGAGCCGTCTTTCTTTCTCACCAAAACGATTGGTGACCCACATGGTGATGTGCTAGGCCTGATGAACCCCCTCTCGAGTAACTCATGCACCTGCTTCTTGATTTCAGCGTTCTCTAAAGCAGACAACTTGTACATACCAATGTTAGGCAATGGAACATCTTGCTGCAAAATAATATTATGTACTATTTCCTTTTTAGGTGGCAGACCTTCAGGTTCCTGAAACAGGACACCACATTCTGAAATAATCTTTCCTATATCAGGATGCTGTTGAGCATTACAACCCTCAAATACATTGGTTTTATCAGGTTTCTTTTCCTTTACAACCATTAGTAAGAATTGTTTGCATGAATTTATCATTCTTTTCATTTGCCCAGAATTTATGAGAGTATAATTATTCTTGAGCTTGTGAGCTCTTACAAAGTATTCGATTCCATCTTTAACAAGTAGATACTTGTTCTCAGCTCTATAGAAAATAACCTTTCTATCATACAAGTAAGGACTTCCTAAAACAATTCCACATATATCCAAAGGAATTATGTCTAACTCAACCTCATCTACAAATGCTGACCTAAAAGAAAACTTGAGTTTGCGTTGTCTAGTCACTTGTAGTTGTGCTTTATGATTCAACCATCTTAATGGGTATGGTTTCTTGTGAGGTGTAGTTGTTAATCCCAATTTCTTTATAATTGCTTCAGAAATCAAATTTACTTGTGAGCCACTATCAAACAAAGTATTAATCTTTTGATGTTTGGAAATAACTCGAATATCAAAAAGCTCATGTCTTTTTCTCTCATGTTCTTCATCAATAATAGTTTGAGCAAAATTACTAATAGATGCTTCAAAATTCTTACCTTTTATACCTGTGGCTGCATGATTGTTTCATCTCCCGAGTCTGACCCCGAATCTTTCTGAATCGCTGCAACAATTTTCTTCTTCTTGCCCTCAGACTTCTTAGGTCTCAGCTCTGGATGCAGAATCCAACAATGCTCATCATCATGCCCCTCCTTTTTACAGTGAGTGCATGAAGCTTTGCTTTTCTGTGCAGTGTTAGCCTTCCTTGCTTTCCACTTCTGCTTTCTTTTCTCCTTGCTCTTGCTTGCAGTGGTTGGGATGGTCCCCCAACTTCTGGATTTCCATTCTTTCCTCTAGCTTCTAGATGAGTAGCTTGTACAAATACCTCATCTATGCTAGTGGGATTAAACATGAGGACGGTATGCCTTATGTAGCTGTGTAGACCACCAATGTACTTCAAAAGAGTCTATAGTGAATCTAATGAGATCCCTAGAATCAACACTCTCTTTCTAAATTCTTGAGTATACGCTTACACACTTTGTCCTTTCAACTACCGAAGAGTTTGCCAACTCATCATGGCTTATTGCATGTAGGCCAATGGATAGAACTGCTTCTTAATCGTAGAAACAAAGTCACTCCAGATAGAGATAGTCTTACCATGTCTCTTTATGTGAGCTTGGGTTCTGCCTTCCCACCAAACCAAGGCAGTGCCTCCTAGGTGTAGGCTTGCCAGCTGAATTTTTCTCTTGTTTGAGTTGATGTTTTGTACTCTACAATACACATCAATTTGTCTAATCCAATTGTCCAACTTTTCAACATTTAGCTCTCCATCATATATAGGCAAATCAAATTTAACATCTAGCTTGATCAGAGATGCTTTCTTATTATGCACAGGGCTATTAGGAGATGTGAGAAAGCTTTCCTCTTTCCCTTTTCCTTTGAGTGGTCATGGGAATGAGACTCATCTTCTTCTTTATCTTGTTTAGAACCTGATGAATCTTCATCCTTATGCTTTCTAAAGTCCCTATTCATTTCTTCTACCATAGACTTTATAGCTAGGAAACTCTCCATGAATTGAAGGTCCGGCCTCATAGAATCTTCCTCTGACATTGTCTTCCGAGGATAGACTCTCCCAATTTCAGGATTAATTTCGACCAACTCTCCTTCTCCTAATTTGAGCTTTGATCTAGTGAGCATTCAATAGCTAAACCAACACAAGCTTGTCTAACCTTACAACCTTTTGCTTTGATACCGCTTGATTTGATAATCACCCTATGAATGACCTCAGTTAAAGATTTATTAAATGAAGGTATTACAGACTCATGTGTTGGTGTGTGTGTCTATGTTATTTATAGGCAACGGATCGATCAGATTGCCAATACACAGACAATTGAATGGAAAGACAACAGAGAAATACGGTAAGCAAATGCAAGAACACAAGAAATTAATAAGGAGTTCACCCTATTCTCCAGGGTTACATCTCTGGTCCAGCTTCAGTGGTGGCCTTATTTTATTGTGTTTCAAGCAGAGAATTAGAATGCAGGAGCTCAATATGAGTCACCTTAAACAGATTTGCTTGGCAGGGTGGTTCTTGGATTCCCCAAGCCACTGGAGTACACAGACTCTTCTTCTTCCTACTAGCTCTGTGACCTTCTGGTTTTCAGTGGAAAGAGGCAAGTGTAGTACTCAGTCCGGACAGATTCCTCTATGGGATGGCTTGAATCTCTCAAGCTCTCTGGTGCTCGATGCTCTTGCTGGTCAGTTCGACCCTCTGTCTCTTTCTGCTTTTGCTTTACTGCCTTATTCTCTGGTTTCTGTCTCTCAGTGTTCAGTCCTGCTCTCGGGGTTCGCTCTGACTGACTCTAACTATGTATTCTATCTCTGTTCATCGTTTCTTAGTCATTCGTTCCAATGCCTGTTCGGTTCCTCGTCCGCCTCTGTCGATTCACCTTTTGCAACTGCGCTTGGAGTTCCCTGTTCGGCGTCATCATGAACGCTTAGGGAGTGGCCGCATGTCCTCCTCTAAAGAGCGCCAGCTTGCTTCGTTGGTTTGGTTCTTCAGTTACGTTGTGGATGCATTCTTCCTCCAACGTGGTGGTCAAACAGATTCCAAATCCTTCTAAAACGCGACTCATTCTTTCGTCGATTCCGCTTTCCCCCGTTGGGCTCAATCTCAGCCGTCCGATTTGGGGCCTCCAGATCCGACGCCATACGCACATCCCGTGCGGTTGACTTGCTCGACCAATAGTATGCGATCAACAATGGTCTTCTCTCACCTCCGGTTGCCACGCGACGATCGATGTATGGAATCGCCCCACTCTCGTCCGAAACCTCTTACCGTTTGTGGGCACCCGATCAATACTGCCGATTTTCCAGAGCGCAGGTCCCGCCTTTGTACGTTAGTGCTTTTCGCTTTTCTGCTTGTGGTTCTCCGGTTCCCCCCACGTGATCGAGTGCTCGAGCTTTTCCCTCATTATGGCCTTGTTCGCCCAGCAATGCGCGATTAGCGCTAAGTGCTAATCGTGCATCAAAAACCTCCTTATTTTCCCGATCCGGGCCTCCTAGGGGCTACTTTGACCTCCCGTGCAGTTGCCATGGGCCTCAGTCAATGCGCTTTGACCAAGGTCCTCGTCGTTCCATGCTGGCTGCCATTGCCACTGGTTCAGGGTGTTTTTGATCGATGTTTTGGAATTTTTAGAGATTTGTCCCGACCTGATACAGTGATGGTTCTTTGACAGTTCTTGATGGATCCAATTCGGATCAGATGATGATCCACATGTGATGGTTCGAAACGTCGATAAAATAACTAAAATCAATGCGATGGATCAGGAAACAAACTCTCCATATATCTCATTCAATCATTTTATCAATTATATATATTATTTATTCTATATGGATTTTAATACTTTGTCCTTCTTATGTGGATATTCAATTAATGAATTTCTGGTATTTGAATTATGTCTAGTCTGGCATTTGGCCACACCATTTTCAGAGCTTGTTTGTCCCTGCTTTGGCCACACTTTAAGATTTTCAGAATCTCTAATTTTTTGTCATTGACTACAATCAAGGTTTTGGCTATTTTAAACATAGAGTTATGTTGAACAAAGATTTATAGTAATGATATGATGAACTCTCTCATTGGTGTAGGTTGTTAGTTTTCTTGCAAACTAACAACCTTATAAATTGCACAACTACATTCATTAACACAGTAAATTCAATAGAAGCCAAATATACTAGTCTCAATCACAAGGACAAAACAGATCTACTCAAGCACAATGCTTCATTAACCTTTTGACCTTACTTGGACTCTTGTCTTGGGAAAATGGCCCAACTGAGAAAGATTATAGATTACAAAAACAACTTTGGATCTGATCCAACAGATTAGGCCCTAGATTGGTGCTCGATCCCCTTGTCTGATTTGGATCTCCAAGCTCACTTGCTACACTTCCTTGGACCCAATACACTAGAGTACCACACCTCATTGAGATGCCTCTCTCAATCTTGTGCCACTGTATGTTGTGTCTTCTCCTTCTCCTTAACCTTGCTTTTATAACTTTTCATTTAGCTAAATCCCTAACCTAATTTCAAATGTTATTGACAGTCGAGATTAGATCTCACCTCACTTGAGATCAAGGGCTGAGATTAAAACATAATCACAATATTAATTAATTTACTTTCCTAAGTTTAGTCTAGCTCAATAAGCCAACATAACAATTATGTTCGAAAACTTAGGCTAAGTTACAAATGCAACTTGCTCACTCTAGAGCAAGTGTCCTAAGGAGATCTGTGGGTGATTTCTGCACTCCTAGACACTTAGGCTTGTGTAGAAGTACCTGCTCGAGCTACAAACATCATCATTGGTTGCTAGCCAGTTTAGTACAAATTGGTCCACCTGTTTGAGTTATTGGTTGGTTTGGCAGATGGCCATGTCCAACTGACTAGTTGAAGCGAACAAAGTTCCTTCTACAGATTAATTACTCCAAAAGACTTGGAATATAAAGATATCCATGAGGATACAAATATCATATATTAAATGTGTGAATGAATGATGATACAATGAGAGTGAGAGGCTTGCTTATATACCAAGCCTCTCTTCATGGAGAGTCATGTCTCATTTAGACATGACTCTTCAACCTAATTACTAATTAACTAATCATTATTTATGATTATTAGCATTTACATTATTTTGCATTATTTCCTATATATTTATTCATAACACTAGTTTGACATGTTTTAGTTTGGAATAGGTTGGGTTTTAAAACTATGATATATATATATATATATATATAATATATATATATATATATATATATAATCGTCTTACCTTCCTTTGAATATTATAAACTCATAAAGGTGAAGGAATCCTTATAAAGATTACCAAATAAAATATAAGAAGTGGGCATTTTAGTCTCTCTCTCTCTCTATATATATATATATATACAAAGTCAAGTTATTAAAAGGATTCTTAAGAATCCATGAAGATAACCAAGTGTATTTTAGTTGGACCTTCACATTCTTGTTTATCCACAGGGTATTGTTAAAGGAATTTCTATACAACAACCATGGTAATGCTGAAGGAATTAGCTATGAAGCCATGTGAACAATTAAAAGAGAAATTAGAGCAAATTTGAACAAATTATAATTGTTAGGTAAACCAAAACCAACTTCTTGAAAATAAAGTCAATCACTTACTATGAGAAGTGGTAATGCACGAAAAGGAACATGTAGCCAAGAGTAAAATATTAAATATTTTGAAGATATGAGTGATAAGTTTCAATGTAAAGTGGTACCTTATAATGTGAAATGAACGAGCAAGTTGATGAAACAAATGATATCAAAGGACAATGACAATAATTGAAGGAAAAGTATTCTTACTTGCAAGTTGTTGCCGCCTAAATCCACACCTAAGGTTAGCATGGAGAAAATCCCTAACTCCACTAGGTGTGGCCTTGGGGGTAAGCTGTGAGTTGGGGTTGTCACTCAATTCCCAACTCCTCTGTCTAGGTTCGTTCCTAGTCAAAGCCAAGGGGGGTAGACCCTAAAGAAAAATAAGGCTTCGTTAGTTTTTTGCTAAACAAGTTGTAGGAGTTAGATTCAATTATAAGGAACAAACTGTTGGAGAATGTTATTAGTTTGGTCTTCATAATTTGTACCATTATGTATTTTATATAAAAAGAAAAAGAAAAAAAGGAAAATTATTATTATTTCTTTCTAGATAAGCATGTTCTTCATGCTTCTAGGTTTTTGAGTCAAAGAGTCAAATTCCTACTTTGGACCTATTGTAAAAGAAAAAAAGGGAATTTTTTAATGTAAATTTTGTGACAAAAACACTCTAGATGCCAAGTTGGCCTACATGTCAAGTTGGCCTTCATGTCTAGTCGGACTTGCCCTAATGGACATGTCGATTCATAACCTTATGAATTGTATAAATAGAGGATAGATGGAGCTCATTTGGACACACACTTGAATGTTTTATGGTCTAAAATATTGTAGAGAAGATAGAGAAGATAAGGAAGGCCGAAGTCTAGAAGAAGATTTGCCTTGGTATATCTCTTGTCGCTAGTTTCTTATTGGTGAAACTGCTGGAAGGAAGAATGATTTGGCTTGGCATCTAGAGGTGGAAACTTTTGTGGTTATGGGTCTTGGATATCTCATTTGATTTGATTCTATAAGAAGAGATTTTTCTGGGTTTTCCCCTTGGAAGGGTTTTGCCCTAGCTTGGAGCCTATATCTTTTGTTCTATTGTCTTCTTCTATCTTCATGTTTTATGGTAATTGCTTGATGATGGAAGAAAAACATAAGAATAAAACTACTAACAGTCTCACAAGTAATTATCATGTAGATGGAAATCTGTTAATAAGATGAAAAGCTCGCATTCTTGGCTCGTGGCTTGCTATTTTGACCCGATTGATATTACTATGATTTGAATTGAATTCTGGACATCCTACATTATAATCTCAGAAAAGATACAAAGTTCTGTTTCTATGAATAGCTCGTCTTATGGAAACACTCTCCTAAATCACATTCTTGTCAATGGCTAACTATGGAAGTTTGACTTACATATATCCTCGAAACTCGAAGTAATATATAGTAATCGCATTGTTGAGAAATGATTTCTATGGAGTTGGCATCTATATAGTAATACTGCTCTCCACAATGTTCGCTCTTAATTACTATGACTTTTCTTGTATAGCTCGCACAAAAATGGCTCATACAGTGATAATATGACTGTGGTGACTCGTTCATGATCTCAAAGGCTTGTTAGATTTCTGTAGCTTAGATTATGTACCTTTGCTCCATACACTGTTGTAACTCGAGGTTTCTATGTCACGTTATCACATTTTTATGGCATGTACTTGTCAATAGTGGCACGAATTAGTCAACAAATGAAATCATATGTTGTAGCTACAATTCTATGACTCGACAATTTGATACAATAGCTCAGATTTATAGCACTGCTATCTTACAATATTATCATGGGACCGCCAACATTGTATGGCACGAAGCTCTTAAATCAATGGCTCCGAGTTATGAGACATGGATCTCGTTGGCTTGAAGACTTTGGCATCAATAAAAAAAATATACCTTGACAGTAAGGTTGGGGATAACCATGATATGTTGTTGACAATGTGTTGGCAATAATAATGTATATGTAAGTAATATGTATAGCAACAACGTAAAGCCAACCTCGAGCCTTGTAAGAAGGTATTCGATATGATAATACGGTGACAATAACATTGAATATATGACAGTCATCCTTGATTAATGACTTCACAACATTTTGAAAGACTAAGGTACATGGAACCTTTGTTGAAAGAATGAGTCATTGAGCACTTGCGAAGAAGAAGGCATGAGGTATGTACACTTTGTTTTATGATAAAGGGTCTGAATAGTCTTTAGGGTTTTGCAAGCATACATTGTATGGTATAAATCCAGGGTTTTTAAATTGTACATTTTCAATATCTAGGGTTCATAAACCCTAGATGGAATTGAATTAGAAAACCCTAGAAAGATGAAAATCTATTGTCACTGTGACAAACAGCCTCCAAAATTTTGCGTACACTCGAATTTTGGAGCCTACTGTGGATCTTGCAATTGGTCGTTCCATAGTCACTTCTTAGTCAGCTGATGCTTTGAGCTCCCTTCTTGGATTGGAAGTGTCGAAGTCACTTGCTCACACATGCTCAGACCGCAACAAGTTCATGAGTGCATTCTTTTATGTGAGCTTGGACAAGCATAACACGTTCCATCAAGACTGTGCTTGTGCGATGTCCAATCCATGTTGACAGTTAGTGCGCATTGACAACAACAGTTTCTCACATTCTAGATACGTTCATATGTCCATTTCGATGAGCTTTGCAAATTGTCGCCTTCGCGCACCTTTGTTTTCGCGAGTGTCGTTTTCATGTTTTCAGCTGTTGCTTTCGCTTGCCTTCACTCTAATTAGGGTCATTTTCATGTTATCTTTGCTCTAGCATGTGTTATTTTCACTATCATCCACATATCACTAGAGTCATTCGCACTTTAGAAATTGGCATCATTTTACATGCTAGTTGTCACACAATAAATGTATGCTTGTTATGGTTGTTTCAAGGGGTTATCTTTGTGTGAATGAGTTGGCCTAACCATGCACTCATTCTCAAAGTTTTAAGCTTTGTTGCAAAAGTGTCATCACGGTCGTCGCAAAGTGTACCTTTAATGTCGCACTTATCGCAAAGTGATCGCAAAGTTGTTGCATTGTGCCAGGAGAGTAGCGCAGCAGCCAAGGAGAGGGACGTAGAGCCAGCAAGGGCTCATGCAGGGCCACGCAAAGGCAGCCAAGCGCTGCACAGAGCACAAGAGAGGCTAGTGTGTCTGATGCAAAGGCCCAGAAAGCTGACGCAGGGCCTCTTGGCACTGATGCAGGCCAAGAAAGGTAGACGCAGGGTCAGCGTGAGACAGGGACGGGCTGACACAGTCCAGATTGGGCAGATGCTGGGGTCGCAGAGTAGTTTTGTGCTGAGGAGTTGCCGGAAGGATTTTCCAGGCTTTCAGCCAGGAGATTTCTCTCAAACTGTGAGGTATAGCTGTTAAGGAGATTGTCTGTTGGGTAGGCCAATTTCGGCACCTAGATTGTACTTTGATATTGCTTAATAAGAAAACCCTCACATAGCTGCACCGGTTTCCCGCATTGGGTTTTTCCGGAGACATTGGTCCAAAAATAATGGTGTCATGTGGCGTGTTTGTTCTTGTTTCTTTTAGTTGCTGATCTGTAATATGTTGAGCATGCACTGGTGTTTATTTTCAGTGTTTACTTTGTAAATAACTTGTTAAAGGAAAATAACAAGTAGGTAGGAATAAATCAGAAAAAGTGCATGAAGGGTTTCTAAACTAAGTAAACTTAGAAACTTCAACATGGTATTAGAGCGAGGTTGCAGACCATAGGAGGACTAAAAGACATCAGTCGAGTGGAGCAATAGCAGCAAAAAACAACTGTCTTGAGGTAACAGAAGTTGTTTCTAGCAGCGCAGAAGCCAAAAAGTGTGACGTAGAGACAGCCAAAGCCACACAGAAGAAGCCGAGAGTTGTGCAAAGCCTCAGAGAGGCTAGCGTTGCTGACGCAGAGGGCCAGAGGGCTAACATAGGGCATCCCAGGGCTGACGCAGACCCATCTGGGGTGACGCAGAGGCAATGTGAGGCAGAGAGGGGCTGACGCAGTTCACTGAGAGGCAATTGCTGGAGTCTAGAAGGCTGCAGAAATATTGCAGAGTGGAGCTGGTGAGGTACTGTAGTCAGAATAGTACCTGAGAGAGCAGGGCTAGAGGAGTTGTTAACGAGGGTTTCTAGTCGAGGACCTGGATCAGCAGTGCAGTTGCACAAGACGATTAGAGTAGGGGGCATCTCGACAAGCGGCAGAAGGATTTCCAAGAGGGAAATCAGGGCTCAAAGGGAGTCTAGAAGAGAACTTCCAGGAGGGAAGTAGAGGAGCATCATGGCACTACACGGGGTAAGAGACTAGGATAGACTAGACGGAGCATCGAACTTTGTAGTCTGGAAGGGCAAAATCTTATTAGTGCTTGACAGGAATCATGTCAAGAACTTCGCCTTGAAGGTTATAGCTATCTCAATCGACCCCAATGATAACGATAAGTACGAAGAGGCGATGGCGAGGGCCAAGTGCATTATCCTTGACGGGGTCAAGGATCATGTGGTACCACATATAGCCGAGAAGGAAACGATAGTTGAGATGTGGGAGGCTCTCAAGAACCTATACCAGCATACTTCTGTGTAGAGAAGAATGCTGCTTGAGAACGAGATGAGGTCGCATCAAATTAAGAAGGGTCAATCGATTGACACCTTCCTCGGAGGACTAAATGAGATCTGAGACCAGTTGATTGCTATAGGAGCGACACCGGATCATGAGCTTATGGTGAGGACAACCCTATATGCTGCCTTAGAAGATTGGGAAGTGTTTGTCCAAAGTATCCTGGGCAGAGGGACTCTCCCACCTTCGGACGAGATGTGGGAATCTTTTCGCCAGGAAGAGATCAGACGACAGTCGAAGACAGGTAGCAGCAGCAAAGGGATCAAGGTCAAGCAGGAGGAGGAGGATGCGGCCCTAGCATCTGAGGGAAAGCAGGAGACGCGGAAGAAGAAAGATCTCTCCAAGATCAAGTGCTTCCACTGTGGGGAGATGGGTCATTATGTGACCCAGTGCCCAAGGAAGAAGAGTAAGGGAGAGTCTTCCGAAACTATAAGGCAACGTCAACACGGGCAGAGAAGGAAGTTTTGATAGACGATGACTATGCCATGAGTGCACACATGCCACTTGAGCGGAAGTGGGGATACATTGAGCTATAGTTAGGTGGAGTATAGGCGATGAGGGGGTGGGATCCTTGAGGTACCTAGCCTCTTGGATTAGACCATGCTACGGGAGCCTCGACGAGGAGTAGCAGGACTGGCTGAGTAGGTAGAGACGGATGCAGATGGAGCGGTAGAGAGAGCTATAGTGTAGGAGTCCCGAGACAACAGAGAAGGCAGAGATTGTGCAGGGAGAGTAGCGCAACAGCTAAGGAGAGGGATGTAGAGCCAGCAAGGGCTCACACAGGGTCACGTAGAGGCAGCCAAGTGCTGCGCAGAGCACCAGAGAGGCTAGCGTGTCTGATGCATAGGCCCAAAAAGCTGACACGGGGCCTTTTGGGGCTAACACAGGCCAAGAAAGGTTGACGCAGGGCTAGTGTGAGACATGGAGGGGCTGAGGCTGTTGAGGAGCTGTCGAAAGGATTTTCTAGGGTTTCAGCTAGGAGATTTCTCTCAAACTGTGAGGTATAGTTGTTAAGGAAATTCTTTGTTGGGTAGGCCAGTTTCGGCACCCAGATTGTACTCTGATATTGCTTAATAAGAAAACCCTAAGATAGCTGCACCGGTTTTCCTGCATTGGGTTTTTCTGGGGACATTGGTCCAAAAATAATGGTGTCATGTGGTGTGTCTGTTCTTGTTTCTTTTAGTTGCTGATCTGTAATATGTTGAGCAAGCACTGGTGTTTATTTCTAGTATTTACTTTGTAAATAACTTGTTAAAGAAAAATAACAAGTAGGTAGGAATAAATCAGAAAAAGTACATGAAGGGTTTCTAAACTAAGTAAACTTAGAAACTTCAACAAACTGTGCATTCTCAAGGCTTAAGTTTCACCCTTGACTGCCTCAGCTACGCAATTGTGCAATTACTGAGCCTCTTTCCTAGCCTATCACTCGGTTCTGGCTCATTTAGTGGATCAATATGAACCATCTTAGATTAGGAGTTTAGTGGAGAAATGTCGTCTTATCATGAATGGATTGCCGATGCAGGTACTCTATCATGCTATGGCAAGATGATGAAGAAGGAGATGGAGAAGGAGGAGATTCTAGAAGACACATATGGCGCAGAAAAGATAAAATAATCATCAAGCAAGAAGGCGAATGAACACTGAACTCTAATAGAAGATGAAGATGAAGATCACATGGAAGGCTCCTCATCTTTTCAAGAAGACAAAGAAAGAAGCAGCAAGAAGGACAACTTGGCACTGTCACATCATCATGCAATTCATGTCATCAGTGTCATGTCATGTCCTATCACAAGTCATCATATGCCACATCATTATTGTGGATCATGTAATTACCTATTAGAAATGTAGTGTAAAGTGGAAGTCCAAAGGACACATTCAAAAAATGAAGAGTCATGTAAGGTCGAAAAGTCATGAAATCTAACAATCATGAGGGTAGTCAAAGAGTCACAAGGAAGGTGAAGCATCACCTCTTGATTCTATATACACCCTCATTGTATGGGCAAAGGACTTTTCACCTTGGCTCCTCCCGCAAGGCATTAGACAAACAAACTAGTCCTTTTGAGTAGCAAGGAGTGGCTCCAATGCTCCACTATTGGAGCTAGTGATGTTCATTGCATACATGTGTCTTGGAACTTTTACTTAATAACAAAAGCTTTCATGGTCGACGCGTTCTTCATGCATGGATTATGAATATTTGTAAGACTATTATGTGGATGTTTGTATTTCATGTTTGCTTTCATATGTGCTAAAGTAGTTGAACTATTTCAGTTATTCTAGTACTTATCTTAGTGAGAATGTGCTATAATGGTTGTTATTGTTGTCCCATCCTTGTGGACTATTCCAGAGGATGCTAGACAAATCTTTCTCATTGATTGGTTGTAATGACTGTCACATCTCTTGTGGACTATTCCGCTGGATGTTAAACAGATCTCCATTGTTTGCGTGTGTCTCTTCTTGGGTGGTACTATTACCTCTCTTTTAGAGGCTCACGTTACTCTTTCCCTTCGCAATAGAAGAACTTTGACACACCTACAACCGAACACTAACCAAGCACACCTTCTTGTTGCTTTTCGAAGGCACCACGTGTTCCTCTCTTGCTGACAGTTAGAGCCAAGGCAAATCTATAAGAATACATGGCAACCGGGCTGATATTCTGGATGGGGCTCCTACTCCAAACAATGTGAGGTCTAATTGGCACTTCCCATTGGGGAGACCCCTTAGTTGACGGATTTCCAGCACTATCAACAAAACCTTAACTGTAGCCTTTGAAACCCTAGATAACCTAGCCTTTGAAATAAAAACATTTAGGGTTTGCAAATAATCTAGGGTATATGGTAAACCCTAACGAGGGTGGAATTGGATAAAATCTAGGATTTGACTTCAAAACCCAAGCGCTGATGTTTTTGCTGAAAGTAAAAATCTTATCAAGGATAAGATCAAGGAATTTAGGGTTTGTATTTAAGAACCTTAGGAGCACACCCTTTGAGATACCATAGAAACCCTAGATTGACAAAATTGACATCATGCTCTTGTCCCTATATATTTTGCTTGGTTGTACTTGTTTTTGATATTTAGGTACATAATGAACGAAGCAAGATGAAAAGGATGGCTAAAAGCAGTTCTTGTGCTTGTTAATGCTTTCTTGAAAATGATGAA
Organism: Pinus taeda; assembly: GCA_000404065.3. NCBI lineage: Eukaryota > Viridiplantae > Streptophyta > Pinopsida > Pinales > Pinaceae > Pinus > Pinus taeda. The sequence continues at coordinate 258,101 of APFE030667217.1, read as the reverse complement.
CATGATGGTGAGAGGGAACTGTAAGGACCCTGATGGACGTGACGGGTTCAAAGGAACTCGTTGATGATATGAAGATAAAGCATGGCATTGTAATAGTGAAATTAATGTCTACATTATCAAGCTGCTTTGGAGAAAATCATCTAGCTCTCAAAATTAAGAAGATTGGGACCACATTGCATATTATTGTTCATTTGAACATTTTCTAACATCATGTTAGAGGTAGTCATTTTGCAAAGACGGATCATCAAGATCCTATAAGAATCATTATTTATGAGGTTCTTGGAGGAAGCATTATGACATGATTGTTCCATCTAGTGTGGAAACAATACTTTTGAAGGATGAAGGAATGCAGATGGTCAAGTTGCAGTCTATCCACTCCTAGGAAAGAACCCTATCTTCGACAGGTATAAAAAGAAGGCTAGATGGTTGTATAAAAGCAAAGATTGCATAAGATATGACACTCTTTGGTAAGATATATTGCAAAAACATGTGAAGAGGCTAGAAGGAGAGCTTAATGATATTGATCAACATCAAGAATAGTCTCCAGAAGAAAGAAAGGGAGTTAAGGGTAACAACTCCAAGGAAGATATTGTAATTTGGTAATCAAGTTCGATCTATGGGCACTCTGATTAAAACGAATGCATGAAAGATTCATGTGAAGATGGGTCCCTGTGAAAGGATGTTGATCTCAAAGAACTCAAGTGAACTGATGCTTTGATGAGAAGGTCATCATGATAAGGTAAGTCTGATGTTAGTAGTTTTGTTATTGGTTATCTGGTTAACATATTGTTTAGCTACCTGGAATGATATTGCAGGAATACATGATAACAGTTGAGGCAAGTTCAATTGTATGGATTGAATATATGGTTTTGACTATCATGTAGTTAAGATGTTTGCATCATCATCTTGGGATTGGAAGGTAGCAATGTGAAGAGATAACCTGAAGTTCAAGTTCATACGATGAAGATCACTTTCAAAGGGAACTATGATTGGCTTGAGGTTTGATAAGGCTCAATATAATGCCTTTATTAATGATAAATAAAGGAAAGTGATATGCAAGGTCGATGGCCCGAACCCTGTCACTAGATTGAGGGAAGAGGTACCAAGGAAAGAAGGAACCATGCAACTATCTCCATGAAGAACTAGTAGCTCATACTCTTATGGGAACAAGCTAGAGAGCTTGTGGTTATGACTTCCTAATTGAAAGGAAGAAAGGATCGCCTCTTTGGTTGAGAGGGAGTGATGATAAACATCACATGTGCATTCTCTTCTTCATGTGTCATGCACTTGACAAAGACTAACAGTTGTAAGTCTAAGTGAAGGCCATGGAGGGAGAATGGTGGAGGATTGGATGAAGCATATGTGGTTTCCTTGAGGATAGGCAATCCAAGAAAGGAAAGGTACCGACACTCTTTGAGGATAGGACAGGTATCCAAGATAAGAGTGGTCGAAGAGGACCGATATTCTTTGAGGATTCAGGGTTAAAATTCCAAGATTAGAATAGTCCTAAAAGGACATGCCCAATGAATATTTGGATGGGGTATGTGCCATAGAGGTAGTGTGGTATCTCACGTAAAACCTCCCAACATAATGCTCTCGAATGAAATTGAGCTTGTCAAGTTAGGTCTCAATGGCAGTGCTGGTCATAACGTTGATGCTTACAAATGGCTTATCAATCTGACTCTTCTTATGAGAATATTTCAGTTTGAGAATATCCTTGTACTTGGTGTACACTTATGAATACCTCCCTAGTTAAGAGGGAGTGTTGGAGAATGTAACTAGTTTCGGTCTTCATAATTTACACCATTATGTAAAAAGCAAAAGAAAAGAAAAAGAAAATTTATTATTATTTCTTTCTAGATAAGCATGTTCTTCGTGCTTCTAGATTTTTGAGTCAAAGAGTCAAAGTCCTATTTTGGACCATGAGAAAAGGTCATGTTAGAAGTACACTTTATTGACATCCTAATCACAAGAGATGAACCAATCCATGTATCAACAATGCATGGAAAAATGACAAAATTTGAATTATATTATGAAGAATATCAGTTTTGGTACAATTTGGTCTCAAAACAAAAGCATCTGCAATATAATTTCATAGAAGATCAAATTAGGGTGGCTAGACACTTTCACAATTCAACAGTTCCGCTGAACTCTCTGAAGATCATATCTTCTTGTGTTTTCAACTCAATAATGAAGAACCATGACAAGGCATTGCAAGCCAAAATGAAGAGATAGCCTTTTACATAAAATGCTGATGACAAAGCATCTTTGAAGGGATTCTCTCGCTATTTAGTGTCATCTATGGGATTTCCATGAAGAGACATTAATTCACGTCCCATCCATGTCTTCCAATCACAAAAAAAGTAGCCACATCATTATCCTCTTTGCTGCTGTGCTCTTTATCAGATGGGTTAGTTGAAGTACCTCGAAATTTTTCATCCTTAAAGGGTTTCTCTCTACAAATCATCACGGGTTTCTTTATTAAATTTAGAAAATCGAAAAGGTCAATAACTTACCAAACTCTTGTCCTCATGCAAGTGTACCTCATCATCACAATGCGCACTATTTCCAGAGTGAGATGGCATGCATCGTCTCCTTCAAAGATGGAAGGGCCAAGTAGGGATGTCTCTTTCTTCGCATCGTTGAATCCCCTAGGGTTCATACCCTATGAAGAAAGAAGACAAGCCTAAAAATTCCTTGAAGCTTTAAGTGCGGGTGCCAAATTTGACTTAGTTAATGATCTGAGGACTAGTCAATTTGCATTGTGTTTAACCAAATAACGACCTCAGTTCTCAAAGAGCTTGAGATTAATACACCTGAGACTGTATACATCGATGTGCTTCACCATACCTTTTCCTGTCCATGAATGCCAGATCAACAATATGCTGCCTACCACAGATTGTTGGCTAACAAATCTGTCACCTGTGATCCCCACTACTACATTTCCCTGTTAATACAAACTATAGACCAGCTCCGTAAACACTCTATACAAAGGTAGGACCAAAAAAGCACAAGTAAACTCATGAGTAGGTTTGGATCCAAGAAGTGGGAGCTTCATGCTACTATCTTGGACACTTCACCTCTGGAAGCCTATGCCATTTCACTTCCCTGCAGATACCCGTCAGATGTCTTGTTTAATGCCCTTCCCCTCCTTGCATGCCACCTTCCAACCACCCCTTTGAAAATAAACCCTACGGAAGCACTGTCTTCTTTTGTCAAGGTTTTAAATAGGAGAGGAGGATCTCCAAAGATACAAAGTTGAAGCCAATTCCAAGACTATCTTTAAAGAAACAGTTTAATCATTTCTTGCCATAAACCCTACGGAAGCACTGTCTTCTTTTGTCAAGGTTTATATAGGAGAGGAGGCTCTCCAAGGATAGAAAGTTGAAGACCATTCCAAGACTGTCTTTAAAGGAACAGTTTAATCATTCCTTGTAATCAAATTTAATCTTATTTTGCAAAAAAGTACCCATCTTCTGTTATATCACTAACATTTGGTAAGGATTACTGATTTATTTTTCCTGAACATCTTAAAGTATTTTCGTGGTAGAGACAAAAGAAGTCGTTAAAATAATTTCTAGTTCATTTCTAGGTGTGATCATGTGATGGAGGCAGAACAACAATAATTAATTTATCACTTTTTTCTGAAATGGACAAATTCTTAGTCGTTTCTTCAAGTATAGAGTACAGTGCAGTAGCACAATATGGTTAGCTTTCATTGTATTATTTATTCCTTTTAATAAATTCACCTTGTATTTTATTATTGCACAGGACAAAATAAATCATACATTCTTAGATTGCTGGCCAAAGTATAAGCATGCTTATTTCCCCTTCCTATATAAACAAGAAGGGCAAGCCTGGGTTTCATGGACTTCATCTTGAAAAGTAGGCAAACTCTCATGCCTCTGCTGTAGTTATACAGTTAAAACAACTTCATCCTCCGTGCTTTTCTCCTTTGCTTTTATGATTATATTTAGATATATTTCCCTTGGGACATGTGTCCTTCCCTTGTAGTAGACTATGGTTAGGCCAATAATAGGTAATAAAATTAAAGACTAAACTAATTAGTTTAGGCATTCAAATAAGTTTCTTCAATGAAACTAAATGTTTTGAGAGGTTCCATAGTCTAAAGCAAGTCGTTTGTACAGTTAGATCCAAATATTTAATGAAATGCTGAAATACAAAAATATACAAGGCTCAATAACCATTAGAGACTTTGATTATACAATATATTTTCTAGAGTGGGACTTCGTTAAGCCAGTTTAACAGGAAGAGATGCTCAAGAACAATCAAACATAGCATCGGATAAACTTAGCTTGTAGTTATGTACTATGGAAGGAAATTTTATTTTAAATCTGCGTTTTAACAGGGAAGTAAGCATTTACATTAAAAATTAAAATGAAAATTGGTGACCACAATTGTTAAACCATGTACGATCAATAATTTCAACATTTGCAATTAGCATTTAGCCAGCCATCTGGTTGTCTACTGAATAGTACGGTGGTCTTCAGTGATGGTACTAGTCTCAAATAATGTTGTTGAAAAAGTAAAATTAGAGATGGTGCAATAGAAAAAAGAAAGAGGCTGAGGCGACAGAGGATTGGCAAATAATAAGACGAGATAGTATAATGAAAAATATGAATTTATGGTTAAATGGTGATATGACAAAATTATTGAGTTTGTTTAAGCTACACTTATTTGGAAGATACAATCTGTAGGGGATATATATGATGCATATAAAGAGAAAGGCCTACCTTTTGGCAAAGCTTATATGAGCTGCATGTGGAAAAATGTGTCTCCCAAGAAGGTTCTGGAGCATAGGCATAGAAGGGTTGAGGATGAGAAAGCTACTTACCTTGTAAACCATGCAAAGGATTTTAAGAAGAGAAATATACTTTCCACATAGGTGATTGCCCAAGGAAAGTGCCCAAACCCAAATTGGATCTTGTAAGAAAATGGGACAGAACATTCTTAAGCTGCAGATTTGATTATGGAGAAGGGCCTGCCACGTGACACTCTCTTAAAAATGGGTACCCATTGAAATGGTGAGGACCCTATATTCTGACTACTCAGGCTCAATAGAACCTTGGAAAGAAGAACGATCATCCATTACATGTCTTATTAATCATTAATGCCTTGATGAATTCATTTTGCTTCCTCTGCTTCAGATACCTACATTATTCAAATGTAAATTTCATACATCACTTGTATGGTATTGGTAGGTGTAACCCTTCTACCTAATGTTTCACAACATTTTCTACTGGTTAAATTACTCTGGTGGATTATATGTTTTTGGACAATTAATATAGTGTACTAAGAGTGCCAAAATTATGTTTGTCTCAAGTATCAGATGTTTTTTTTTAGTTTTCAATTATTGAACATTTTGTCTTGATTTTCAACTATATATGGCACTTCCTATGTATGTTAATCCTTCTAATTTGTTGTGTTTACAGGCTGTCATATTTGTTGATAATTCTGGTGCAGATATTGTACTAGGGATATTACCTTTTGCAAGAGAGTTGCTTCGACGAGGTACACAGGTCTGGCTGTTATTTTTGAAGACAAATAAGTATATTACATATGGTGATTTTGATTGGATATTTCTGTTATTCCTTTCTTGGAAATCTTCTGAATTTTCTAATTAGAACATGAGACTTGAAAATACAATCAGTTACATTGGACTAAGAGGATGACAAGGCCAATCTTTAGTATTAAAACATGAAAATGTACACATGGAAGTATGGTCAAAGTCTAAGTCACCTGACACAGGGACACAGGACATGCAGGAGAGTCTGACATGGGACACGGAGACCCCCGAAACATGACATGTAGGACACGTTATATATATATATATATATATATACAATCATGATTCATTGATGATACAAGTTTACAACTAGCACTTACTAGTACTACTACATCAATGACGAATACGATAAGTTGACATTGGACAAACACAAGAAATTAACCATAAACTGTAGTTTTCTCATTAAGTCATCAAAATCAAAACGTCTTACATAGGTACTTAGTCTTGAGAACTACTAACTAGGAATGCCAATGACAAATAGAAAATACAAAACAAAGTAGACACTAGAACCCGAAACTGCAGAACAAGAAAGAAAAATCTCATGGGCTGCTGCTAGCAGGCTATAGGTTATGCCTATAGATCATCAACATCAAAATCAACATTAGAACCACCACTTGTCTCTTTTTCATCCTCCTCCTCTGTATCCACTATAATCTCTGCATCTGCTAGTGTGGAGAATGACCCCTCAAGAGTATCACCATCGTCAAAAGTGATAGACTCTATCACTAGCTCATTAAGATCCAAGTTGGCCAATGCCAACTCAACACTACTATCCAAATCGATATCATCAACAAACACACCCACATCTGTCTTTAACTTCAACCACTTCTCCCTCTGCTTGTAAATAAGATAGAGCACATACACCATTCTCTCTATCTTGGACTGGTAGACCCTGATGAAATTGAAAGAGGGGGGCCATTACCAATGAGGACTTTCTTCCCTTTCTTTTTTCACTTCCTTGTTGCTCTTGATTGAGCCATGAATGCTATAAAAATAAAGAAAAATTGCATTGTTGTAAGTTTGTGCATGCAAACAAAATGGACGGGTATACTGCTGTAGCAAAACTAGAAAAAATGGAAGGGAAATCCACTTACCTCTGGCTTGAATCACCTCCTAAACACTCCCTAGTCACTCCCACAATCCCACAACACCCAAACAAGCAATGCAAATAGACAAATGTGGCCCGATTCCAGCTTTTATCAAGCTCACAGGTCGCTTTTTGGCGGAAATGTGTCTGAAAATCGTGATTCTCTCAGGGCACGATTCAAACTCCTTCCTGCCACAAATCCCAAAATTCGGACATGCACCAACAGTGAATTAGACACGTGTCAACAGTGAATCATGTCCGACATGCTGGATTTGTGACACGTTGGGGGGACAAATCTGATGACTTGGCTAAAGTAAAGAACGTGAAATGGGTGAACCAGAAAGGTAAACCCTATAAAGAGAGGAGACAATACTCAACATTAGCGAGGGAGATAGGGGTAGAAGGAGGGACATCCATGTGGTTGCCCATTATTATAAAGGAGCCAATGCGAAGTCTAATTATGTCCTTTGGAGAGTGCCTAGGGTTGAGAGGGCTTGGTTGGGTGGACCTGGGAGGAGCTTTTGAGTGGTCTGTCAAAACTCTGTGAATAGTCAAGGCTAAAGAAATGGGTATGGTCTTGTGACCTAGTAGATTTGATATCTCTTCCAATGGAAAGGAAGTATGTTTTCTCTCTCACATATCTGACATCATCCACCTTTGAAGCTAGTGGCAAGCAACATTACGTAACTAAAAGGATATGCGAGATAATTAAAGTGACTTCAATCAATTTAATTATAATACTAAATTAAAGTACAATACTAAGTATAGTACTATATAATATTACCATTACAAGACGTATGCTCTATCAAGTATAGCCTAGACACATTTGTCTTTAGCATAAAAACATAGTTTTATTACTTTTCTCTTTTGACAAATGTGTGTTGAAGAAATGGTAACTAGGTTTAGTCTTTGTAAAGACATTGTAATTATGATTTTTGTAAACAAGAAAATGAATTTATTATTTTGCTTGCTTCATGGGTTCCATGAGCAAGAATTTTTATGTATAGATGGCTTCCATTGAGAGCCTTGTTAAAATTTGGGTACTAGAGGACAAGTGGTTCACTAAGGCTTTGATCTTTGGCCTAGGGAAAAGTGTCCAAATTTATTTGTACTTTTCTTCTAAAGTGACTTTATAAGTGGTAAAGTCAATTTAATTTAAAAGTGACTTTATAAGTGGTAAAGTTACATTCTCATTTAAAGGTGGCTTTATTAAAGTCAATGAAGAATTAGAAAGTGAAAAAGTGACTGGAAATAAAAGGCTAAGTGGGTCTTTATTTAAATGGGTGAGTTAAAAAATAGAAAGTGAGAATTAAATGCACATTTATTCTCATCCCTAGATCTAAATGAATCCCAACCATTAGATCTTAGGGTAACCCAAAAGGTTATTTAGAGAGTAAAAGGAGAAGAGAAGAGAGAAAGATCAATTCATTTCTTTCATAAGCATTTGAGAGAAAGAGAAGAGAGAGCAAGGAGAAAATTTTTGAGTAGTGATAAAGTGAAGGGGAGCAACAAGAAGACATCTCAGCAAATCTAGGCAGCAACATTTATTGGCACGCATCCCAAGGCAAAATCGTACAACAAGAAAAAAACACAGAAATCAAGGAAGACAGACAACAACAAGGACATAAATTTCGAGGCAGATTTGGGCATGATTTTCGAGGCAACCGTACTGCTGAAATCCATACAGTCCATACAACAAGTTTTGGGCATGTTTTTTGAGGCACGCCGTATAACATTTAATGCTGTTTTGTTGTTGGAAAATTTCTGTTTTGGCTGTTTGCTGATTGGCGCGATTTTCGAGGTGGAGTTCAAGCACGAAAATCAAGATAAGTTTTAATTTGTGGTTGCTGGAATTTTTACTGTGTATTTCAGTTTCTCTATAAAAGCATTTTCAGAAATAAAGAAGAGCTCTCAAATTGGTTTTCCCCAAGAGTTGTAGGGGGTTTTTCCAGGGTCACATTGACCAAAAATCACTTTGTTATTTTTTGTGTGGCTGTCATAATTTTGCTGTGTTTTATTTCTGCAATTTCAGTAGTTGTGAAATCTCTAAATTTGTGTTTTCAGAAAATAGTCATTTCCATATTTTAGAATTCTTATCATGCTTGGATTTAAAACTAAATGCATGGAGTGATAAGGAAAACTGATGACCGGAGTGGGGGTTGAAATTTCTTCAAGCCTTAGGATTTATCTTTAAAAGTCAAAGAGTCAATGTCATGAAGAACCCTTCTTGGGCATGTATCAAATGGATTTGAGTCATAGACAATGTCAAGAAGCCCTCCAAATGACAAGCACAATCCTCTTCGTCATGGCGGCCTGTAAAAAGGAATTAAATACACTCATGTCGGCTCACTTGAAATGACACATCTCTTTGTTGGTTCATGTCGGCTAAATATGGAGGACAAACTACTACATATACCCAGCTAGGGTTTGCACAAAAGAGGAGGAGCAGAACTCAAACATCTCTGAAACTTTGGATGAGTACAAACCTTAGACATCATTGTAACTTTCGGATGGGTACAGTAGGGTACAATCTCGGATGCCTTTGCGATTTCTTGGGTAATTACAGTGAGAAAAAAATTAGTCTCTTCCTCCTTGGTGGTGACAGTCTCAGTGTATCTATGATGATGATCTTGGTGCAAGGAAAATAGTCACTGTCTCAATGTAGCTGTAATGATGAAGATCTTAGTAATGATCACAGTCTCGGCCTACCAATACAATGATCTTTGAAGCAACCTTATAGTCTCGGCATACTTGTGAAGAGAAGGATCCTGGAGTGACTCTTTGTCTCGACATGTCTTCTGGAAGCTGTCATGATCTCACTCTCCAAATATCTTAGTATATAGAACTTGATGTCATGGTGAATGTCTCAATGAATGAGTAGCATTGATCTTAGTAAAAGTGCAACAATATTCTCGGTGAAGGTGCAACAAGGTGCAAAGATCTCAGTAGTGCAATAATGATGACTTCGGTGTAGCAGCAGTGATGATGATCTTAGCTATGATGAAAAAGATGATCGGTGTCTTGGTCTTGAAGTGGCTAAATAGGTAAAGGGTCAAGGTCTTGGTATTTGTCAATTGGAATCTCTATAAGAAGAATTTTGTGCGGGTTTTCCTCTCAAAGAGTGAGAGGTTTTGGCCCTGGAAGAAAGCCAACATCTTGTGTTGTCTCTTTTGTTTTGGTAACTATTTGATGAAATGAGAAGACACACTTTAATAATAAAAACAAGCAAAGATTCTGCTAATAAGAAAAGTTAAAAATACTTCATAAATAGTTATCATCGACGAGAAGAATCATATTAACTTGAATGCCCTAGATTCTTCAATAATGTGGACCATCCATTGGTGCCCAATTACGCTGCCATCACGCAATGTAGGTAGAACTATATTTATTCCCCCTTAGACGACAATCCATTGTAAACATCCTCTTCTAAAGTTCCACTTATAGGAGGCAGTGCTTCAGAGGCTACTGTTTAAGCTGTCAGTCATCCATATTCATCATCTTTGCAAACAATACCACCCTCTTCATCAATACAGGGATTATGAGTGATGGTATTTTCTTTAGCCTTTTCCTCTATTTCAGTGGGCGAAAAAATTTGGTTTTCTCTCTTTACTTTCTTCAAGCATAAACTCCTCTATGATTAGTTTTACTTACATTAATGATTAGATTATTTGCTTGATCTTGGATTGGCCACTAAAAACCTAGACACCTTATTTTATGAAGTTGGTTGTGCCATGTGGGCTTAATAGATCAATCGATTGTCCACCAGACATTGTTTTTACGCCATTAGAAATTTCATGTGATGTCTACATTTTGCTCCAATGAAGATACAAAAGCCACATGCTCCAAGAATTGTATTCTTTGTTTTACTGAATTTATTGTGCTCTTAACATGTTCTCTTAAATTTGGAGAGAGAAAAATACCTAGAAACAATCATGTCTATGGTTCTTCACCCCTGTGGTGTCCTCACAATTTTCCATTTTGAGTCGATGATTTGTGGGGCTATTATTGAACAATAATTGTTGGTCAATGTTATCTTCTTTGGTTGCATTCTCTAGTATGCAACTTTGTTGTTGATTTTATGGGCTTTGACTAGGTTATTTTTCATCGTCTGTAGTTTGTAGCAACATGATTTAATGGGATTAAATATGTTTCCCTTATTCTTCTTTAGATTCATGCTCCAATGATTGTATTCGACATTGTTGTTGATTATGTGGTCTTTGACTCTTATTGAAGCTTGGTTGTTGGTCATTGGGGTGTTATACTCTTTGTTCGCATTCGCAAGTATGCAACATTGTTGTTGATTTTGTGGTCTTTGACTAGGTTACCTTTCATCTTTTATAGTTTGTAGCAACATGATTTGATGGGATTTAACCATGTTTCCCTTATTTATTCTTCTCTACATCCGTGCCCAAGCCATTATATTCTCTTTCATTGTACTTGAATGTATGGTTGGCATGGGCATCTATCTTAGGGAATTTGAATCATTGCTTGTGGTTCAAACATCATTTCTTTTGCAAAAATTTATAGATGGTGTGTGTGTTGAGGGATTTGAAAACATCTCCATAGAGTCTACTAAGAACAAAATGTTGTTTGGTGCACCAACATAATGCACTGAAGGGTCTATGTTATAATTAGCACGCATTAAACAACAAACTTGATACAAGAATAAAGAGGTTAACTAGAATGTTCCTTCTCATCGAGGCAATATTTAAACATGGTGTATGTAGTTAGGTTGGTTACATCCAACACCTAACCTTTTTTGAACACATGTTTATTACAGTAAGCAATTGTAGCACATAATCCTTTATATTGCATTGGTCACTTTGTGCTAGAGTCACTTTTATAATCTCAATGACAACTTAGTGGTTAATTTCTATGAACTCAACAATTGGCGATTAATTCATAACAAACTATCCCAGATATATTGAATACAAGCACAATTGGATTCTTAGCATAAACATTCAGAGGAAGAAAAATGTCAACCAATTTCAATCACGCATTTGAGTCTTGTGCCACTATATGGTGTTGTCTTCTCCCTTGGCCTAGCCCTTCTTATATAAGCTTGAGTCATGGTCAAATCCACAATCCTAATCTCCAAAGTGATTAACAACTGAGATTAGATCTTGTCTCACTTAGGATCAATGACCGAGATTAGATCTCGTCTCACTTAGGATCAATGACTGAGATTCATCTAATTCACTAATGCAAATAAACTTTACATTATATTAGTTTAAACTCACTTAGGCGACTTTTGCACTTAGGCGACACCTAGACACTTGAGCCTATGTAGAAATACTTGTCGGAGCTACAAACATCGACACTTTTGCTTAGCGAGGGAGGTACTTCTACCACGTGGAACTGGCTTCAGTCCTAGAACAGTGTCCTACACTACATCCTTTACCGTGATTGCTCCCTTTGAACTTGAAGCCTTCCCTGCCACATGATTCAGAATCAATCTCGAAGGCTTGCTCCCTTTCAACTTATTCCTAGAAACGTCCTGCTCTTGAACATCTTATAAATCCATCCCATACCGTGAGACCTGTTTGACAGTCTTGGAAGTATTTGTTGACTGGTCCTTCCCACCCGAACCTAAATGCCGACTCCCTTTACTCAATCTTTAGAGCTTCCCTTTCCTTGTTCTCTATCATTGTCTTGCTGCTTTCCATTGCTCGAATAGGGTAGCTCTTTAGCCTGTACAAGTTTTCCTAACTCCTATAATGTGTCAATCGTCAAAGCTAGATCCCATGGATCTGATTAGTGTCTACCCATCTTGGATTGCTACAAAAAATCCCTTCTTCTCGAGCCAAGTCATCAACACCATCTTCTTGTTGGTATTATCGCTTTGGTGTAACTTTAGCATTGCCTCCTACATCTCCCTTGCTATATTCTTCTCGGATAGGTGAGGAATCACATGATCTTGCATTGCATCCAAGATGATACTTCTGGATTTCACATCCTTTTGATTGTGTATGGCCAGATCTGCAACATCTGTAGGTCCAGTGAGTTTGGTGTTTGCAAATTCCCAAATGCCATTCTCCATTAGAATCATTGAAACCCTTGCCTTCTAGGGAATGAGGTAATAGGCACCCTCCAACTTTTCCCCAAACTTAGATCGATTGCTGCTCTCTTCCCAAATTATAATTTTATCGAAGAAATTTGCTGTAACTATGCTCTGGCTGTTCTTGTGCATTTTTCTGGGCTTCTGTGGTTGCTATACGGCCTAGTATGTAGCTGGCCCGATCTCGACAACTCGAATCCTGTATGCTATTGCACTCACACATCCAACTACTTTCCCCTGTAGCATGCATGGCCTTATTGGCCTCTACCTTTGCAACACTCTGTTGTGGCCACTTCTAGACGTATTCCCGGCTGTCGATTGGCGATTTACTTGAATCACGATTGAGTTGTTTTGGTGTCTTTGACACTGGTGTCCTCGTGGAATTTTACCACAAGGGAGGCTTCCCACTACTTTCCTACAAGGATATTCTAAGTTCTAGGGTTTAAGTTGATGAAGATATAGGCTAGGTAAAGAATATATCAACTCAAGGACATTAAGATGAATAGAGGAGAGACCATTCAAGCATATTTCATGAGGATATCAAAAATCAAGGATCAATTGTCAACTGTTGGTGATATTGTATTTGATAAAGAGCTGGTGTTGATTACGCTTAGAGGTCTTTCTTCAACTTCGAAAGCTTTTATTACTACTATCAACAACAATGATAAGTTTCCCACATTTGATGAGCTCTTGGGAAAGTGCGGTCAAGAAGAGGCCAAAACGATTTCTAAATGAAGAATTCCCAAGCATGTAGAGGGAGAAACTACTCCCTTTGCTATCCAAGGCAAGAAGCAGAAAGGAAAAAGGGGTCATCACTTTTCAAGAAAGCTTGCTCCTAGATCCAACAGTTCCTATAAATGGAACATGTAGTTATCAAAATTTCAATGCTACAATTGCCATAATCATGGCCACTATGCTTGTGACTGTCCAAAAAATAGAATAGCGCCAAGATCCAACTACAACAATCGTAATAATAATTTCAGATTTGATTATAGAAGAAGAAGAGAAGCTCCTACTATTCGTAAAGACAACTACCGTTCTTCCAAGAGTTCAAGGAACCTAAGGTATGATAATAATGCCGCTGAAAGCTTGAAACACAATCACAATAGTTTCTTATTTCTGCTCTTTTTAGTGTTGGAAACGTAACTAGTTTTGGTCTTCATAATTGTTATTGTACTGATTTCAATATGTATCTTATGTAACAAACAAAAGAAGAACATAAAAAAAAAATATTTTAAAGCATGGGTTTCATGCTCTTTATTTATGGTCTTCTAGGTAAAAGCTTGTTCTTCATGCTTCTAGGGTTTGTTAGGTCATAGGATTTATTTTCATGAGTCAAGAGAGTCAACATCATGTTTATAAGACCCATTCTAGCAAGATGTATCTTGTAAAAAGTGTTTATTTTGAATCTAGAAAGCCCAATAAGCCTCTTTGCCCAAGTCAACCCAATGAGAGGTATTTGACCCACACAGAAGACTATAAATAAAAGCTATTCAACCACATTTATGTCAGTATTTGGTAGCATCGGAAGTGCTCTAGAGTTGAAAATTGGTGGAGAGGCTAAGGCACATGAGTTCTAAAGAACCCAGAAACTGTTTAGTGAAATTCCACCCGGATTGTATTTTATGAAAATAATTAATATTTTTAATGGAGTTCCTCAGTCTAAACTTAGGGAAATTAAAATATTAATGGGTATTAATCAAAATATGGGTGAGAATGATCTATAAGGTGGATCAAGTCATGTTTTAATCGTAGCCGTTGATAAGAGACTTAATCTCAGTCGTTGAAGACTCAATAGGAAAAGTATAAAATGGAAGCTTGGGGTTCATTTGGAAACACAAACAGAGAGATTGAGGAAATCGATTTTTTGAGGTAAGAAGTTCTTAGGAGGAAAATCGATTAGGGAGATATTGTAGCTGAGGGGCAGAGAGAATCCGGGAGAAGGACTTTCCGGAAAATACAGAACAAAGAGGTGGAGAGAGCTTACAGAGAGGCAGCGCAGTAGCTGGGAGAGCTGACGCAGAAAAACTGCTTATCACGTAGAATCCAGAACTGTGGGAACAACGGAAACTGCTAGGAGCACTGAGCAGAGGCAATGCAGTGCCTGAGAGAGATGACATAGAAAACTGCCTGTCACACAGAATTTAGAATTGTCGGAACAGTCGAAATTGCAGGGAATTGCATTTACAATTGGGAGAGCTAACGCAACGGGCAGAGAAGGTGATGCAGAGCCAACGCAGAAATAGCTGGGGTTAGCCATCCTTATGCCGGATCAGCGGAATTTTGTCGTGTGAAGTGAGGTAAAACTCACTCATATTTTCCGCCAGTTTTTCTCTGTAAAGGATTGCTAGATGAGCATCCTAGATTTGTATTCATATATTTCTTTTGCATAATAATAAACCCTCAGAACTGCGGCACTGGTTTTCTCGCATTGGGTTTTTTTGGAGACTATTGTGTCCAAAAATAAGTGTCCTATGTATCTTGCCTTTGCTCTGCTTCATGAGATCAAATATCTAATTAACGTAGGTTGCAGAAGTAATATGCTTCAGTATTCAGAAGAATAACTTGATTAATGTATATTAAAAATCAAGTAGGTGAAGTAGATTCAGATTTGCTGCAGTAGGGGTTCCTTTGAGTCTAAGAATTTTCACATGGTATTAGAGCCAGGTTCAGGCAAGATGGAAGCAAAGAAAAAGGGCATGGAGAACATTAGGGATCATAATATTTCCGAATTAGCTTCTAGGCTAGAAGAGGAGTTTTCTTGCCTATCAAGTTGTGGACTGTTGTGCATCAACCGAGGATTAGTACATTGATATAGGGGCTTCAGCACATATGACAGGAGAACGATAATATTTCTTGAGCTATCAGGAGGAGCAAATTAACTTTCAAATCACAATTGGTAACAGGACGAAGTGTACCCCAGTAGTAAAAGGAACTGTTATATTCCAGACAGTAGCAGGAGATAGTCTTCGAGCCATGAATGTACTGCATGTGCCAGGTATGAGAATGAATTTTATTTTTGTCTCTCAATAACAAGATAAGGGATATGATGTATACTTCATTGGTAGTAGAGTATATGTCAAGCATCCAAGGTGGAAAAAGAGGGAGATGGGGCGATATTGAGCTGTAGTTGGGAGTACTACATGTGGGCAAGATCCTCGAGGAGTGCACCTCTTGGATCAATTTCTTCTCTATGGGAGTCCAAGATTCAACAGTAGCAAGATGGACTTAGTGTTAGATGATGCTGTGGAGTGTTTGGAGGACAACTACAGTGGCTTGGGACCAGAGATTGATCAACACAGAGCAAGATTGGCAGCAATGCAGTTGGCGCAATGCAGAAGTCAGCAACAACGCAGAAGATTCAGAGGCTTAGAACCAACAAGTCAGATTCCAACATTCATTGTATTACGTTGAACACAGTTAAGTTCAACTAATTTTGGATGTTTTTCAGTTGCTTCTCTCAGCAACTGAGTTGCAATACGGATGCAGTGTTAGCAGTGGCAGTGGAAATGTCATGGGCAACAATATAGTAGCAGCAACAACACAGTGTTGGTGGAAGCAACAATGCAGAAAGGAGGTGCTTCAGTAACAGAGTAGCATGCAGGTGGACATTGTTGCTAGAGCACTTTCCTTGCTAAGAGGGAGTGTTAGTTTTTGGTAGCATCGAAAGTGCTCTAGCCTTGAAAATTGGTGGAGAGGCTAAGGCACATAAGTTCTAAAGAACCCAGAAACCGTTTGACAAAATTCCACCTGGATTGTATTTTATTAAAACAATTAATATTTTTAATGGAGTTCCTAAGTCTAAACTTAGGGAAATTAAAATATTAATGGGTATTAATCAAATTATGGCTGAGAATGATTTAGAAGGCGAATCAAGTCATGTTTTAATCTTAGCCATTGATTAGAGACTTAATCTTGGCCGTTGAAGACTCAACATGAAAAGTATAAAATTAGGGCTTGGGGTTCATTTGGAAACACACACAGAGAGATTGAGGAAATCGATTTTCTGAGGTGAGAAGTTCTCAAGAGGAAAATCGATTAGGAGATCTTGCAACTAAGGGGTAGAGAGAATCTGGGAGAAGGACTTTACAGAAAATAGAGAACAGAGAGGTGGAGAGAGCTTGCAGAGAGGCAGCGCAGTAACTAGGACAACTGACGCAGAAAGTTGCCTGTCACGCAGAATCCAGAACTGTTAGAATAGTTGAAACTGCCGGGAGAGCTGATGCAGAGGGAACACAGTAGCTGGGAGAGATGATGTAGAAAAGATGCCTATCGCGCAGAATCCAGAATTGCCGGAATAGCCAAAACTCTCGAGAGAGCTAACATAGAGGCAACGTAGTAGTCGGGAGAGTTGACAAAGAAAAACTGCCTATCATGCAGAATCCAGAACTGCCGGAACAACTGAAACTGTCGGGAGAACTGACGTAGAGTGCAAAGAAGGTGACGCAGAAATAGCCAGGGTTAGCCAGTCTTGTGCTGGATCAGGCGGAATTCTGTTGAGTGAAGTGAGGTAAAACTCACTCAGATTTTCCGCTAGTTTTTCTCTGTAAAGAATTGCTAGATGAGCATCCTAGATTTGTATTCGGATATTTCTCCTGCATAATAATAGACCCTCAGAACTGTTGCATTGGTTTTTTCACATTGTGTTTTTCCGGGGACTATTATGTCCAAAAATAAGTGTGTCATATGTATCTTGTTCTTTGCTTTGTTTCATGAGATCAGATATTTAATTAGTGGAGGCTGCAGAAGTAATTTTCTTTAGTATTCAGAAGAATAACTTGATTAATGTATATTAAAAATCAAGTAGGGGAAGTAGATTCAGGTTTGCTGCAATAGGGGTTCCTTGGAGTCTAGGAATTTTCACAATTTAGTCACCAGTTCGATCTCTAGTGTGAAGTTGAGGAAGAAGGACAAGAGAGGCAAGGAAGAAGAGAGCAACAACTAGAAGAGAAGAAAATCGACGTTTTGCCCTAGTTTTCTCTCACACGTGTGAAGTTGCAGTGTCGTTGCAAGGATTGAATTTAGAGGGGCAAAGATTTTTGAAGCAATGAAGTTGCAGGTCCGAAATTCTATATCCAGGGGCCAAAATTCTGAATTTGAAGTAGTTTTAGAAGGGTTTGTCTTTGGTTGATTTGGTGTGACTTTGATCTAGTTGGAAAGTCATCTTGAAGGGTTGACTTGGTGCTAGGAGGAGGCTGTAATCTAGGGTTTTGGGTCTTGTTGGTCTTGTTTGAAGTGGATTCTATAAGAAGAAAAGAGATTTTTTGGGTTTCCCCCTTTGAGGGGTTTTTCCCTGGCTTGGAGCCTAATATTTGTGTCCATTGTCTTTACTGTTTTGATCTTGATATTTGTTTGATGAAAAGATCTAATAATCAAACACAAGAAGATAATTAAAGTTCATAAGCGAGTATTAGGGAATAAAGAAAATCTGAATTAATATCTGCCGCTTTGCATTTTCCAACATGGTATCAGAGCTAAGGTGAACAAGTAGGCAACTGAAGAATCATCTTGTGGACACAAAGAAGAGTTTGTTTGAAGAATCAGGGTTTTTACAGCTGCAAGAAAGGCCGAAGTTGCAGGTTTGAATTCCAGAGGATCGAGTTGGTAGAAGAGCATACATATTCTGTTTTGACTTCATTGATCTTGAAAAGATATATCTTGCTCAAAGGAGGAATTTGTACTAGGTCTAGGGTTTCTACAACAGTTGCAGGATCAAAGGTGCAGATCTAAATTGTAGGGTTGAAATTAAGGATTGAAAGTGTAGCTGATGCAGGATTGGATCTTGTTGATCTAACCTACTTAGAAGATATCATTTTAAGACATCTTTAAAGTCTCTTTGAAGATCTTGAAGGCCTCAAGATATTTGGAGACATCATTAAAGAAGGGAATATTCTTGATTAACAAGTATCATATTGTTGATCTATGTCTGAATCTAAAGGTCTAATGGGTTCTTTCTACAAGGAAAGAAATAAGCTCGTTGGCTCAGCAAATTATCTAGCATGGAAGAAAAGGATAGACTTGGCACTTACATAACATGAAGTAATGGAATATGTCCTCAGTGGAGATACTGAACCTTGCAAAGACAAGACTCAAGGACTAGCAAACTATAGGAAAGGAGAGGTCAGGGCACAAAGGATCATTGGCGAATCTATTAAGGATCGTCTAGTTCTCGTTGTTGCTAATTTGAAAACTTCTAAGGCTATATATGACAATCTAGTGAAATTGTACTCTATAAGTACATCAAGACAAAATATGTCTTTGAAGAATAAACTATATAAAATGAAGAAGTGAAAGGATGAGGACATGGCCTCTTTTCCAATAAAGATCTCTTAAATAAGAGATCATCTTGTGGACACAAAGAAGAGTTTGTTTGAAGAATTAGGGTTTTTGTAGCTACAAGAGAGGCCGAAGTTGCGGATTTGAATTCCAGAGGATCGAGTTGCTAGAAGAGCATACATATTCTATTTTGACTTTGTTGATCTTGAAAAGATATATCTCGCTCAAAGGAGGAATTTGTACCAGGACTAGGGTTTCTACAACAATTGTAAGATCAAAGGTGCAAATCTAAATTGCAGGGTTGAAACTAAGGACCAAAAGTGTAGCTGATGCAGGATTGGATCTCGTTGATCTAACCTACTTAGAAGATATCATTTTAAGACATCTTTAAAGTCTCTTTGAAGATCTTGAAAGCCTCAAGATAGTTGGAGACATCATAAAAAAAGGGAATATTCTTGATTAACAAGTATCATATTGTTGCTCTATGTCTGAATCTAAAGGTCTAATGGGTTCTTTCTACAAGGAAAGCAATAAGCTCGTTGGATCAACAAATTAGCTAGCATGGAAGAAAAGGATAGACCTGGCACTTACATAACATGAAGTAATGGAATATGTCCTCAGTGAAGTTATTGAACCTTGCAAAGACAAGACTCTAGGACTAGCAAAATACAAGAAAGGAGAGGTAAGGGCAGAAAGGATCATTGTCGAATCTATTAAGGATCATCTAGTTCCCGTTGTTGCTAATTTGAAAACTTCTAAGGCTATATATGACAATCTAGTGAAATTGTACTCTATAAGTACATTAGGAAAAAATATGTCTTTGAAGAATACGCTATAAAAATGAAGAAGTCAAAGGATGAGGACATGGCCTCTTTTCCAATGAAGATCTCTCAAATAAGAGATTGATTGTAGGGGCTTGAGGAGACAATTTCGGATTCTGAAATGACCATATGTGTACTGAATGCTTTGCCACCAGAATGGAACAACTTTGCAACGAGTATCTACTCTAAGAAATATTCAACTCCTTTTGATGAGTTGTGGGTTCAATGTATCCTGGAAGAGACTAGGATCAAGGCAAAAGATGATATCGAATCTAATGAGCAATCTCAAGCCTTCATTGCGAGAAGCAAGACGCTAAAGAAGGGAAATTATAGAAAGTCCAAGAAGAAGCAAGGCATTTCCAAGGTGCAATGCTTTGGATACAATGAATTTGTACACTTTAATAGGCACTGTCCAAACAAGTAGAACAATAAAAAGAAAGGAAAGAAGTGAAGCTCACACAATTGAGGACATAGGAGAACTTGAGAAGAAGCCAAAGAAATAAGATGTCAAAGATCTTTACTATTGAAGAAGGCATCCTCCCTGTCAGGTTCTTTGGGAAGATGGCATTTCTTTTATAATTTCATGCATTGTTGTTTGCTCAAGGAAAATCTTGGTTTTGTAAATGCATAACATCATAGATAGAAGCATGTGATAGGAGCATATTTAGAATTGTACTTGTTTGAGTTACTTTGTAGGAGTAATCTAGTCTTTTGAAGATGGAGATGCTTGGACCATTTTTGCAAATTAGTGTTCATCCAGGCATTCTAACATGATGTTAGATGTAGTTATTTTTCTAAGGTGGATCATTATGATCTTGGAAGAACCATCATTTTTAGAAGGTTCTTGGAAAAATCATTTTGACAAGGATAAGTATACATTCCATATAGTATGGAAACAATACTCTTATGGGATGAAGGAATGCAATTGGTCAAGTTGCAGGCTCTTTATAGGACATATAACTAGATGATGGAATAAGAGCATAGGAATGCATTGAAAAGTAACTCTTGGATAAGATTCATATGTAAAAAAATTTGGAATGTGCTTAATAGGATTATGTGATGGCTAAAGAATTGAGGCTTTCTCTAGATTATGTAGAATAATGATTAACATCCTATATAGTCTTTGGAAGAAAATTGGAACTTGGTAATCAAGTTTGATCCTTGGGCACTTTGATGCATGAAGGTCTGTGTGGAGATGGACCATGAGGATGTTGATGCCTTGATGAGAAAGCCATCACGATGAGGTATGCCTAATATGGATATTTCTGGTTGGTTATCTAGTTAACATATTGTTTTTGCTACTTGGAAGGATGTTGTAGGAATACATAATGATAGTTGTGGCGAGTTCAATTATATGGATGAAAGATATGGTCCTGGCAATTATGAAGACAAGATGTTTCCATCTTGGGATTAAGAGGTAGCGGTACGAAAAGATAACCTGTAGGTTATGTTTGTACAACAACTAGGAAATCACTTTCACGAGGATCCAATCAACTGCTTATATAAGATGGGATCCACCAACTCACCCTCAAAAGCACTTATCTTCCTCAAGTTGGTGATCATAGGTGTAGACATTGACGTGCAATCCTCCATCTTGAATCTCCTTAGAATTTCAACTACATACTTGCCCTACTATAGGAAGATCTCTCTTGACTGCTACCACACCTCTTGGTAGAGATCGAAGAAACCTCTCGCTCATCCTCTCGATCAAAAGACTATGTCCCTGTTGTTGGTGCTGCTTGTCTCTCCTCAACCTTCAAAGCCTCTTGCTCTTGATCCTTTGCTGTTGCTAAATTTGTCCCATGTGACCAACTAAAGGTCATAACCTCTTCAGATCTGACATCCCTCCTGACTACTATCTTCCTTTGTCTTGGAATGTAGATCCTGTAGGTCTTTGAAGTCTGATTGTATCCAACAAAAGTGTCCCTCTGATGAGGGCTCTAGTTTAGTCCTCTTCTCTGAAGGAATGTGGACATACACTGGACTACTGCAAATGCAAAGATGAGTCACCTTCGGTTCACTCTTGTAAAATCCTCCTCAAGAGTCATGTCCTCTATTACCCTGTGAAAACTCCCGTTCTGCAAGTATACAACCATATTACATGCCTTCGCTCATAAGACAATAGGCAGATCCTAATCATGGATCATGGCATTGGCTACTTCGACTATATTTCTGTTTTTCCTCTCAGACACTCCATCATGCCATGGCTTTTAGGCATTGTCATTTCTTTTTTCATGCTTGCTTCCCTGCAAAACTCCTCAAACTCGTTGGAGGCATGGTCACTCCCATTGTTTTATCTGAAGACTTTGATCTTCTTCTTGGTGTGATTCTCCACAAGAGCTTTGAACTCTTGACACTGATTGAAGACCTCATCCTTAGTCTTTTGGACGTAAATCCATGTCCTTCTGGAATTGTCATCTATGAATGTCACAAAATAACTTCTCCCTGAGATATACTCCACTGACATAAGACCATGGATGTCGGAATGCACCAAATCCAATACACCCTTGGATCTGGTCTCACTGCTAGGAAACGCTGCCTTGTCGTGCTTGCCAATCACACATCCCTTACACACACCATCATGTTCTATACATAACGCTGTAAAACTAGTGACTATATCCTATAATACTGTTACAACCTTGTAGTGTAGATGTCCCATCCTCTTGTGCCAAATCTCACTTTGGATGTCACTGCTATATACTAGGGCTTTCATTGGCTGTCCTCTCAACAAATACAAGTTATTCTCCTTGTTGCCTATCATTTGCCTAAGAGTAGGATCGACCCCTTTTGGCTTGACATCGAGCTCACCTCCCGTGAAACTGACCTCAAGTGTTCTGTCCTCCATGGCCGAAATTGAGAGTAAATTCTTCTCCAACCCAGGTACATACATCACCTCCTTCATCTCTAGAAGACTCCCTGAGTTTAGTTGGAACTGTACGTTGCTAATGCCTTCCAATGCATACCTGGTGTTGTCACCAAGCTCCACATGTAGATCTCTGTTCTCCTTGGCCATATGGGTGAAGATACCACAAGATATGATGTGGTGAGATGCTTCACTGTCAACAAACCATGCCCCTCTTGAAATGGTGCTAGAAAGATAGGATACTAGAGAAAATTCCTTCTCGAATTTATTAGCAAACTCGTTCATATGTGAAGATGTGACTGTTGTTGTCTTCCCCTGTGCTTTCTTCTTGTTTTGACATTGTTTGGCATAATGACCAAACTTGTGACATGCAAAGCACTTGAATTTGCTCATGTCTTTCTTCCCTTGTGGAGATACCCCTCCACTCTAGTTTTGCTTGGGTTTGCTCTTGCCCTTCTTTGCTTGCCTTAGCAAGAGCAAGGTTCTCCTCATCTCCACCCTTGCATTGTGTTGAGAAATGTAACTAGTTTCGGTCTTCATGATTGTATTTGGGTCATGATGTAATGTATTTATCGAAAGAAGGAAAAAGAAAAATTATTTATAAGCATGGGTTTCATGCTTTGCTTATTTTGTTTCTAGGTCAAAGCACCCATTGTGTGCTTCTAGGGTTTATGTCATGAGTCATTGTCATTGTCATCATGTAATAGTCCCTTATTGGGCATTTTGTGTCAAAGAAGAAAATTTATTTTTATGTAAATTGGTCTCATATGCATCCTCCATCAAGTTTGGTTGCCCTCCATTCAAGTCGGCGTCATAAAGGGAATTCAACCACATAGGAAGCTATATGTAGAAGTGCAACTCAACCTCATTTGATCACTTATCAAGCAAGTTTTGATCTGTAGTTTCAAGAGGATGAAAGAAGTGCGAAATACCTAGAACAAAAGGAGAATCATGGCGAAGAAGAAGGAAACATTTGTCTAGCAAAAAGGAAGCCAAAATTCTCTCATTTCGGTTACAAGTGCGAGTTTCTGGACTGCAGTAAGAGGCTGAAATTGCAGGTTTGCAGTTAGGCTGAAATTCTGATCTAGTAGGGCCGAAAGTTTGGTTGATGTAGTATTGATGCAGTATCGAAAAAGCTGATTGGAAGGATTATTTTGGGAGGTTGATTGGTGGATTGGAGGAGGTCTTTGTCTTGGTTGTCTCATTTGATTCGGTTCTAAAGGAAGAGAATTTTTGGGTTTTGCCCTAGGAGAGGGTTTTTGCCCTAGCTGAGAGGCCTATATCCTATGTCCTTGTTGTTTTGATCTTCATGCATTTATGTTTTGGTAGTTGCTGTATGATGAGAAGAGAAAAGAAAAATTAAAAGAAGTTAATAAGATTGTTAATAAATCAGAAGTAATTAACAAGATAAGAAAATCTTTTTGCCTTTATGATTTTCTAACATGGTATCAGAGCTAAGGTGAAGAAGAAGGAAAAAGGCAGCTTGAAGATCAATAACCCTCATCGTCTTATTGAAGGATTCAAGAGAATTTTTCAAGGTAGATCATAAGAAGAAGTGAAGTATTATGAGAAAGAAACTATTAAGAGTTCTTACAAGAAGGATATCTAGACCCCTTCATACGAGTTGTTGAAATTTGGTACCGGAGGACAGGTGGTTCCGTAAGGCTTTGATCTTTGGCCTAGGGAAAAGTGTCCAAAAGATTTTAATTTTTCTCCTAAAGTGATTTTATAATTTTTATAAAGTTAAATCTAATTTAAAAGTGACTTTAAGTGATAAAGTTACTAAAGTCTAATTTTAAAGTGACTTTAATAAAGTTAATGTAAAATTAGAAAGGAAAAGTGACTTTGGAAATAAATGACTAAGTGGGTCTTTATTAAAGTGGGGTGAGTTAAAAAAATAAAAAATGAGATTTAAATGAGCATTTAATCTCAGCCCTAGATCTCAATCTATTTCAGCCATTGGATTTAGAGGTTACCCAAAAGTCACTTAGGATTAGATTAAAGGAGGAAAAAGAGGCAAGAGGTCATTCTTTCTTTCATGAGCAGATTGAGAAGGAGAGCAAGAGAGCAAGGGAGATTTCTGGACAAGGAGGAGAAGGAGACAGCAGCTTGGCACACATTCCAAGGCAGCAGTTGAGCAGATTTGTACAGCTGATTCAGCACACAGTGAAAGGCTGATTTTGGCACGATTTTCTAGAAATCCGTACAGCTGGTTTGCACAAAAATCGAGGAGCAGTTTGCTGTTTTTTCTGCACACAAATCGAGGTCTGTACGACGCATTTAATGCAGGCTGTAGAACATCATTTAAGGCTGAAAGTGGGCATGAAAATCGAGGAGGCCGTACAACATTTATTGCTGTCCTATTTTCTGTAATTTCTAGTTTGCTGTGAGGCAGGGGAAAAGAGATAAGTTGTAAATTTGCTTGCTGATTTTTTGCTGAATATTTCTCACTGTAAAAAAGGCATTTTCAGAATAAAGAAGAGCTCTCGAACTGGTTTTCCCCAAGAGTTGTAGGGGGTTTTTCCAGGGTCACATTGACCAAAAATCACTGTGTTCAAATGTGTCAAATGACTGTTTGTACTTACTGATTTTTTATTTCTGTATTTTCCAACATTTTGTAAAATTTCCAGAATTTGTGTTTTCAGCAAAAAATTATTTTTTTCAGTTGTTGAATGTATGGATATGGGAAAGGGCATTTAACTATATGGGAGAAATTGGGTGAAACTGAAAACCGGGGTGGGAAATGAGAAATTTCTACAGATATTGTTAAAATTGGCAATTAGGGCCAAACTCCACGTGGGTCATCTTGTTAATGGAAGTTGATATTTTTCTTGGATCCCTCTCATCAAGAGGTGTAGGATTGATCTAAAGATCATCTGATTCCGATAAGTATTCATGGAGATATGAATTTATTTGTGTTATGAGACAATTCGTCAACATCGGCCAACAACCAAATAAACCCCATTTGTGTTCAACGTTTTAGTATAAATAGAGGTGGCCTTCAAGTTATTTCAATTTTTCAACACACTTGGGATCTCTTCCTCTCTACTTGTCTTTGGGTTTTAGTAGGAGGAGATATCCTAAGGGTATAACGCTGCCCTAATCTAGAGGGCAGAAGCTAGAACTGTCGGAATTTCCAGAACTATTGGGACATACCGGGAACTGTCAGGAACTGCTGGAATTGTTGGGAACTACCGGAACTGTCGGAACTGCCGGGAATAGCCAGAACAGCCGAAACAACCGGAACTGCTAGAACTGCCGGGAACTGTCAGAATTGTCGAGAACTACCAGGAATAGCCAGAACAGTCAGAACTGCTGGAATTGTCGGGGACTGTTGGAGCATTTGTCTTCGAAGGAGAGCAGCATGCAAGGGACAACTAGCTAACATTGGGACAGTTGTATGGTATTTAGCAGCAAATACACCAAGCATGCAATGTTACAACTAGCATGTAAGAGACAGCTAGCATGCAACAACAAGCATGATAAGAACAACAAGCATGCTAATGACAACAAGCATGTTAAGGACAACAAGCAAGCAAGGTGCAACCAGAGCATAAGTTAGTACGACAACATGGTGTGGTAATGGCACATATGCAGTATAGTGATGGGTACAGTCATGATTAATGAAGCGTGATGAGATGCAACATAGTGATGATGGGTGTAGCATGGTGCAACACGGTGAGGTGCAACATGATGACAAAATGCAGCATAACGATAGGTGAAGGAGTCACCTTGGAGAATCAGTTGAAGCATCATGTCTTCACTGATCTCATGTATCATCTTCTTAGAGATGATCTATGCTCTTATCTAGATAAGTCAAAGTGTCGACTTTTGTTGTAAACGTACTATCTCTCTCTCTGCTGAACTATTGAAGAACATATAAGAAGAATTGATCAAGGGTTTCCCCACATTGGGGTTTGTCCCTAGCTAGCGCCACCTCTTGTGTCCTCTTGTCTTGGCTTGTCTTCTGCGATTTATGTTTATGTTCTATCTACAATTTACTTTAATGCTAATGTGATTGCTAATCTGGAAAAGATATTGAGCTAACTGTGAAAATTGAAATACATTGCTCTAACCATAGAACATACCTAAAATTGACAAGGTATCAGAGCTGAGGTGAAGACAATGCCCAAGCAAGAGTGAAAGAGCAATCATCGAAGACAGTTGGGAAAGGACAAAAGGATGAATGGATTCCTCATCCCTCTTCAAATTCACCAAAGGTGAACTCGAAGCAGAGAATATTATCAGAATGGCGCAACATAAGTTTCTAATGGCCTACCTAAAGATCACTTCAATGGAAAGCCCGAATCTAAGGGTGGAAGGAAAGGCAGATGCTCGGTTGTAATAAGTTCGGCCATCATGCGAAGGATTGTCTGAGGTAGGGACACATCACTTGATGATGATAACAATCATTCCAGGGACATCTTCAATGATTAATGAAATGACAGGTAATGCAGGTCATCAAGGAAACGACCGACTCTTCAGAGAAAGCAAGGAACCCCAGGTATGAAGAATCAAATGTTGTTTCTGATAAGATAAAGAAGTGTTATCTTGTATTGGCCCTCTCCTTCAGATTCTTTGGGAATCTGGCTTATTGATCGTAGTGCTTCAAGGCACCTCATCGGATAGAAGGGTGCTCTCTCGAATTTGGTAGAGACGGAAACAACCGTAGGATTATACTTGGAGTCGATGCCACCTATCTTGGAAAGGGTGTAGGGAATGATACCCCTCAATTGAATGAGGGTAACTCTATTCATTTACAAGAATCTCTTTTATGTACCTAATCACAAGAAGAACCTGGTGTCCATCTCATAAATGGAAGTCAAAGGTTTCAAGGTGGCATTCATCGATGGAAAGGTACGTGTTAAAAAATAGAATTTTCAAAGATGTTGTTTCTCATGGGTTCAGGGTTGGCAATTTGTATCAAGTTGTAGGATGGTCCATTGGGGATCAGGTCAATTGACATATCACATCTATAACACCGGAGGTCCACCTATGGGGCCTTACCCGATGTGAGTCAGATGGTGATAGTGATGCCTGAATTCAAGAAGAGCATGAAGGTACATGTCTAAGATGTACCGAAGGAAAATCTTATAAGGGGACCATTCCCTTCATACAATAGGTCCACAGGTATGGAACAACCCTAGGAGTTTGAGATTCATGATCGGGAATCTCATGTCTACAAGTGGAAGAAAGCCCTCTATGGCTTGAAGCAAAACACCCCGGGCGTAGTATGAGAGGATTGATAGCTGTCTAATGAAGTTGAGATTCACTAGGAGTGAAACCGATCCAAACCATTACTTGAAGGTTGTGGATGATAGACCTCTCATATCAGAACCTTATGAGGACGACCTATTTCTGACAGGTGCAGACCCTCTCATTTGCAGAAGTAAGAGGGAGTTGGATTCTGGATGTGGAATGATAAACTACAAGCCTGTGACTACCTTGAGGATCTTAACTTTCAGAAGTTATATGGTAGTGATGTCGGACCAGATTTGGGAAATGCCTCTGAGTTTCATAAACTCATTCGCGTTGATGTTCTTGGTGAACTTCCGTCCAGACATATGTTTTGCAGTTAACATGGTGAGCTCATATTTGGTTGAGCCTCACTGGATTGGTGCCAAGAATCTTCTGAGATATCTTCAGGGCACAATCTCTCATGGATTGAGATACACTGCCGAAAATATGAAACTGCATGATTATTCGAACGCTCACTGGGTAGGCAGTGTGGAGGATCACGAGAGCACTTCTCAGTGCTGGTTCTCTTTGGATTCTGCTTCGATATCATGGATGAGCAGGAAGTAGCAGTCGGTTGCTATAAGCACCGCCAAGACCGAATATATAGCTGAGTATGATCTCGTGTGAAGTTACATGGTCGCAGAAGCTCTTAAGTGCGCTGTTTGTACACATGATGAATACCAGTATGATTCTCTGTGACAACCACAGGGGGGATTCGATTATTGAGGAATCCTGTATTCGATGATTTCTCCAGTGGATAGACATCAGATACTGCCTTATCTAGGATATGATAAGTCGATGAGCGAGGAGGCTCCATCGCATTGAGACTGATGTACAGGTCGCAGACATTTTGTCAAAGACCCAAGGAAAGGTCAAATTCGTGACTTTCCCGAACGACTTGGAGTTGTTGAGAGACCTTCTTATAAGGGTCCTGCATGTTGCATGCATTGAGCTTTGGGAGCTCTGGGGGGCTTGGGGTACTTACTGGAGCAATATACGACCACAAGGCAACTCATCCTCCCCTGGTGGTGTGCTATGTACAGGATGACAGGTTCAACCTTCCCCTGTGATACCCCGTGGCGGCTATGGAACATGATGATTAGTTCTCTTATGGGTCGGGATGATTAGTTCTACCATGGAAACTGTAGAACATGATGATTAGTTTTCTTGTGGGCTGGGATGATCAGTTCTCCCGTGGCAACTGTGGAACAGGATGATTAGTTCTCCTGTGGGCTAGGATGATTAGTTCTCCCGTGGCAACTGTGAAACAGGATGATTAGTTCTCCTATGGGTTCAGATGATTAGTTCTCTCGTGGCGACTGTGGGGAAGGATGATTCGTTCTCTTGTGGATAGGATGATTAGTTCTCCTGTTAAGGCATCTTACCCATGTAGTCTGGGATTCATGGGAAGTACCTCTCATCTTATCAATGAGCAGGGAAATGGGTTAGGGCCCATAGTAGTACTATCGATGGACGCATCATTGTATCTACTGTACTCCCTATGCTAGGATGACCTCCATTGACCTGGGATCAATGAAACTGCTCTGGGATCAGTATGAGTGGTTTGAGACACTCTTGTGATATTGATTTGGGATCAATAAAAACTGACTTCGAGTCAGTAAGAGTGATGTGACACACTCTCTTCAGATGAAATTGACTTCAGGTCAGTAGAGAATGGTATGAAACATTCTCCATCAATTCTTCTTCTTCATGGTTCAGCAGAGCAGAGCAGTGCAGGGCACTGAAGGCAGAGATAGTACAGTTGGACATATGGATCAGTAGACAGAGTTCTCCCTAGTTGAGAGGAAGTGTTAAAATTGGCAACTAGGGCCAAACTCCATGTGGGTCATCTTATTAATGGAAGTTGATATTTATCTTGGATCCCTCTCATCGAGAGGTGTAGGATTGATCTAAAGATCATCCGATTATGATAAGTATTCATGGAGATATGAATTTATTTGTGTTATGGGACAATTCGTCAAGGTCGGCCAACAACCAAATAAACCCCACTTGTGCTCAACGTTTTTATATAAATAGAGGTGGCCCTCAAGTCATTTCAACACACTTGGGATCTCTTCCTCTCTACTTGTCTTTGGGTTTTAGTAGGAGGAGAGATCCTAAGGGATAACAATGCTCTAATCTAGAGGGCAGAAGCCGGAACTGCTGGGACTGCTGGGAACTGTCGGGAACTGTTGGAATTGTCAGAATTGCCGGGAACTGTTGGAACTGCCAAGAACTGTCGAAACTGCCATGAATTGCCGAGAACAGCCAGAGCAACCAGAACTGCTAGAACTGTTGGAACTGTCGGCACTGCCGAGAACTGTCGGAACTGCCGGGAATTGCTGGGAATAGCCGGAACAGCCAAAATTGCTAGAACTACCGGGAACTGTCGAGAATTGCTAGAACTGTCGGAACTGTCGAGAACTGTCGGAGCATCTGTCCCCAAAGGAGAGCAGCATGTAAGGGACAACTAACTAACAATGGGATAGTTGTATGGTACTTAGTAGCAAATACACCAAGCATGCAATGTTACAACTAGCATGCAAGGGGCAACTAGCATGCAATAGCAAGCATGCTAAGAACAACAAGCATGCTAATAACAACAAGCATGCTAGGGACAACAAGCAAGCAAGGGACAACACGCAAGAAAGGTGCAGCCAGAGCATAGGTCAATACGACAACATGGTGTAACAATTGCACATAATGTAGTATAGTGATGGGTACAATCATGATTAATGAAGTGTGATGAGATGCAACATAGTGATGATGGGTGCAGCATGGTGCAGCACGGTGAGGTGCAACATGATGACGAAATGCAGCACAATGATAGGTGAAGGAGACACCTTGGAGAATCAGTTGAAGCATCATGTCTTCAACTAATCTCATGTATCATATTCTTAGAGATTATCTATGCTCTTATCTAGATAAGTCAAAGTGTTGACTTTTGTTGTAAACGTACTATCTCTCTCTCTCTTTCTGCTGAACTATTGAAGAACATATAAGAAGAAGTGATCAAGGGTTTCCCCACATTGGGGTTTGTCCCTGGCTAGCATCACATCTTGCGTCCTCTTGTCTTGGCTTGTCTTTTGCGATTTATGTTTATATTCTATCTGCAGTTTACTTTAATGCTAATGTGATTGTTAATTTGGAAAAGATATTGAGCTAACTGTGAAAATTGAAATAAATTGCTCTAAGCATAGAACATACCTAAAATTGACAAATATCTTGCATGAACATGAGACTGTTGCTATTGAGACATTATGATTGAACTCTTTAATGAGTTGATTCAGTTGGTACAAGATATGAGCACGTTGACATGTTTCTGATCTACAGAGTGCAGGAATGACTGAGAACACTAAGCTGACTCTTCCCCCTTTTTTGAGCTCCCAGGGTGAGGAATTGAGATGGAGGGCCCATGGGGTTGAGGGATCTCTAGACAATAGGGTTTCACCCCTATTTGTTACCCATAGGGTCGAAGATGTTGGTCCCCTCACTTGGTCTATGCAGAGTATACCCTAGTTGGCATCATACCCACAAGTTGGTCTTGTTGTGAATACTGCTCCCCATCTGGCCAACGGGTTGAGAGAGTGCTTGAAGGTGTACAACCCAAGCTGATTATGATGCAGGTGTTCTACCACATGACTCTTGCGGGTCATTGTTGGGAAGATCAGGGGGCAATAGGATGGACGAGATATTGTTGATTGACATAGGGTGGAAGATGTTTGATCCCCTATGTTATGACTCCCATTGCTCGACATAGGGTGGAAGATGTTTGCTCCCCGATGAAATGACATGACATGAGAGTGTCCCATAGGACCTTCCTCATTGTCATTGGATTCTAGGTTGAGACTGAGCTCCTCGATGTGGTTTCAGGATGAGATGTGCTCCCTAATGTCGTTCTAGATTGAGATGAGCTCTACGATGTTGTTGATGTGAATTGAGGGTGGTAGCTTAAGGTCCCCTCCGATGTCAAATTCCTCTTCTTTTAGATTAGAGAATGTTCAATATATGAGCAGAGACAATCAAGAGATAAGCATAAATGAGCTGAAATGAGTAGAGATGAACGGTGTCGACATTCGATGACGAGTAACTTGAGATAAGATATGATTTGATAATAGGATACTTGCGATGACTACATGATGCAGTCGGAATTTCTCCCTAGCTGAGAGGGAGTGTTAATTTGGCAACTTAGTGACAAATTCCAATCATGGGACTAGTTTCCTCTTTTTGAGAGGAACAATTTTGACTATTGAAGTGCTCAATTTGGACAAGGGAAAGTGTACTTTTGAAGAAAAGCCCACATGTGCACAAAAGGACAGATCGACCCAAAAGAGAAATTGGATACCCATGGGTGGCTATAAATACAAGTCAGGTGACCCTCATTTGGACATCATCATGATCATTCTTCTTTCTTTGGGTTTGGCTCGCATAGGTCTGAGGTTGGGTTGCGGGGATTGGTTCGTACAAGTCCAAGATTGCAGGGTTTGAAGCTCGCACGTGTGTTTGGTTTTGGTTTCCAGTTGGAGGCATGCTTCAGGAAAATTTCAGTTGCAACGCGGACACATTGGTTCATGCGTGCGGTTGAAGGGTTTCAACCGCATGCACATCACTCTCTGCGTTCGGTTGGAAGCTAGGGTTTGAATTTTACAGTTCATTGAAGATTTCGTCAGAAGATTGCAGAGTTCAGCAGTTGATTGCAAACAATGACAATTCACCACACGCTTTTGAATCAGGGTTTTTTTATTATTAGCATTGTTGGGTTCATCTCATGGATATTGCTTAGTTGATTTTGTTGGATAGGATTATGGTTGAAGATATGGATCATTGTACTCTCTCTTGCTTAATCGTTCAATGACAGTCTAATAATAAGAAGAATTTGGAAGGGTTTTCCCTGTTGTGGGTTATTCCTTGGTCTCTGACCAATCCCGGTGTCTCTATGTGTGAATGCTTTTCTTCTATTGTTCCTTTATGTTCCGTTGCATTGATGATGATATTATTCTTTCTATATAGTTGGATATATTGCTGAATAATGTTGTGAATCTGAATAATGATACGAGGGTGTGGGGCGAATTTAATACGCAAATGATGAAATGCAATTATCGAAAGAAAAAACAAGTATAGCCCTAAGAAAATTTAATGTGACACTAGTTACATTCTTCAACACTTCAAACATGTACGAACCAATCAAGAGAGGAGAGAGAAGAGGAAATGAGTCGATGTGATGTCCAAATGAGGTGACCTTGAAGTGTATCTATAGGTGACTTTGGAGACCCAATTTTGACTTTAGGCCAACTTGTACTTTTGTGAACTTGTGGATTTTTCATTAAAAATAACATTTTTCCTTGACAAAATTAAATTCTTCCAAGGGAAAAGAGGGTCTTCTCTGGATGAGGAAGGTTGTCCAAAGGAGGAAATTTATCCTAGAGCTGCCAAATTAACACTTGATTTTGAAGTGCCAAGAAAAAATCAACACTTCTTAGTATAATACTATAACCTAGTAGATAACAAACTCCAAGCCTCCATGCAAGTACCCAACCTACCCTATGATGTTGAGGGCCTATGTCCTCCTTTAGGAGAAAAAATGCCCCTCCTCCTAAGTGGGGCATGCTTCAAGCAGGTAACCTTCTTCAAGCGACAATCATGAAGGATGTCACACTAGACATCAAGAGACCTCCAATGCCCTAGGTATTTATGCCAATGAAGCACCCAAATGAGGTCAATCAATCATCAAGTATGGTATCTTTATTGTGCAAATCCATCACAGAACACCGCGTAAGGCATGAAGAGAACTCCAATGCCAGGGAAGCACCCAAATGGGCTTAGTCAATCATCTAGTAAGCAATCTTTATTGTGCAAATCCATCACAGAGCATCTTCCATATGAAAAATCTATATTAAATGATCTAAAGGTCAATAATACAACATGCACCCCAAATCTCATGAATCATTCCCAAACATAGTGTAACACTTTCGAAGTAACTTGAAAACTAACAAGTAGCAGCAGTTATTTTATCATATAAATAATTGTGTCATTGATCTATTCCCAAGCAAACTCATCTTATCCAAAGATACATATATTATCATATTTCCCCATCAAAATTCAATATTTGGTTCTAGAAGGATCATTTCACTCACTACATTAGATATGCAAAAAGATCCATTTTAGCTCTAAATGCTACTCACTTTGTGAAAAATGTAGCAATCATAATTATATCTAAAACTTGTCATGACTCAAAACCAAAAGAAAATATAAGACATGAATATCAAATATTTGGCAAATTTGAACAAAGCTTTGAAAGGACTATAGAAATAAGAATTATCACCTGTTGGATCCCTTTTGCAATGCCTTCCATAGAATCAAGAAGTTTGGCTCGTCCTATGGTTGACATGATAGCACCTTCAAACTACATAAAAAAATAACCATTCAACTTTTATGTAAACTAAGTAGAAAAACATCTTACATGTAACTATTATGCACAAGACAACCTTTTTCTCTTTTTGAATTTTCTGCCCAGGTGTTGAGAGTTTTTTAATTACAAAAGCTACACATGGTACTTAACCCTTGTGCTTATCAAAGAAACCTTAACATTGATATTTGCATAACTAAACTGGAAGAATCAATAAATATTAAAAGATAGTTGACTTGAAAATTAAAGATAACCAAATTTTTTAAAGGTTTGTTGTCTTACAAGTTGTTATGTGATTAATTAATTCCCTAGTTAGGGCTCATATAGATTTAGAGTTTAAGACAATTCTACTTGATAATGTTAATTAAGACCAAGTCATGGACAAACTCATAGCTAATGAGTCTGCAAATAGGGATATTTATCACATTGAAGACCTCCAAAAGTTATCATTTGAATGGAGTCATAGTATAAGCATGCTTTTGTAAAATTGAGGAAGGGAATTACTTTGTCTTTATTACATCAAGAGAAGCAAGGTGCTCTTTTAGTCTAAGGTGGGAGAGATCCAAATGATATATGTGTAACACTAATAACGTAAAATGTCAAACAAAGAAAAATAATGTAAAAATTAAATTAAGCGTAGATCCATAAATGGGATCTTCTAGGCAATGATAGGTTTGCACCTAGGTTCTTTTTGCTCCTCTCAATGTTTGACAAATCTAAGGTTAGCATGGATCTATGCTAGTAGAATACGAAATTTGTATCATATAAACCCTATTTTAAGTACCAATACCTCATTGCTTGAGTTTTCATGCCAAACCTATATGTCCCTAACATATCACCATACTACCTAAAATGGATATTTATGTTGTGGTTTGGCAAACCATAGTAGAAAGTCATAATATGCAGAGTATAACACATCTCATTCCATAATGTCCCTTCCCAAGAAGATCAATTTAATTGTTCATCTTCACTTGGAGAGAAAAGCAACATCAAAAAGTGAAATGAGTAATTAAATCGAAAACAAGGTTATCATCAGAAAATCCATGAGATTTTGATGACCCATGGTATTGACCATGGTATTTCAACGACCCATGGTATTTGGATAGAAAACTATTTAAAAAAAAGAAGGGATTCGGAGGATATGATTGATTATTGATATTTTGATAATTGTATTGACAGCTCTAGTAGTTTACAGTGTGAAGGAAAACCCTTGTGGAGATCACAGTTTCGGTGGTGAAACATCCACCCTGGCTGGTGGCGATTATTTTCAGTGTTGCATGATACACCCTAGCTAGTCATTTGGAGGGATCAACCAGATTCATCATTGGCACTTAGCAAAGAAGGAAGATATTTTGGAGTGTTAGTTAGAAGACTGAAGCAACACACATTTGTAGACAAGGAAGTCTAGCCAGAGAAGGTTTCTCCAGCTTACCTATTTGTCAGGTTCCTTTTTAAGATGACTTTGATGTAATTTCCTTCTTAGTAATAAATAAATAAATAGTTGGGATTTATAGTGGAATTTGTCTACAAGCTTTGTAATTATTGGTTTTAAATCTATCAAATTTTTGGCAAGAATTATTATGTGCTTTTTCTGAAGAAAATTCATAGAATAATTTCTAGGAAATTTATAAATTTAAAAAGGGAACATTACACATTCATTAATATACATATTAATGCAAGAACAACAACAAAATTTCTACAAGAGAGATTGCAACATACATGACATAGAATGTGCATCATATATGCCACAAAGTTTGACACAATCTCTCACTTCATTGACTGGTACAAAAGTTTCTTGTGTCTCATCTTTGATAGTTTGGATGGCTCACTGATTCTCATACTTATTGCACAAACATTTCATAAAGCACATCAAGTGTGTCCCTTCTCTAAATAAAATTATAAGATACACTCTTAATTTACTCATGACTAATATATATGGATTAAATACATTCATCCTATCACCAAAGATGCACATCAACTCAAGGTTACTTGGGAGCAGGAGCGGGAGCGACATTTGCAGAGGTTCCTAGTTTGGGAATGATTTTTTATATATTATATATTTTTTATATTTTGATGCATATATGTCAACAAAAGCATGTAACATGATGAATTAGTTATAAAAAGCATTAAAAACATAGATTGAACCATATAACAAAAATCATCTAGAAGTTGTAATCTTCATCAACCACGTCCACAAGTTAGTAACATACAACATATTGAGTCTCATGATTCATCAATCTTAAAGTTTCAAGCTTTCAAAATTCAATATATAACATTTATCATAATTGATCACCAAAGCTGTACTTGTAAACTAAGTGTAACCATTACAACAAAGAATATCTAACATGAAATGAAACAGCTTTCAACTTTCATGAAGCATCATTTTCATATTTCATTACCAATGAGTTATAATTGCCAACTTCAAACTTCAAACTTAAATTGTCATACACTGATAATTGTTTACAAAAAATATCATAATAAATATGAAAGACTCAATAGTTATTAAAACTATTAGAAACTAGAAAAAACAAGTAAACCTATTATCTACAGCTTCCTCTTGCCACGAGAAATGTCTAATTTCTGAGCAGGTTGTGGTGGTCTTCTAGGAGTCTCCTCCGCACAGTCGCACGACCAGAACCAGAAGGCACATGCCCTCCATGTGAGGATGTAGATGGAGGTGGCGACAACAAAGGAACGATACTTGGAAGTCGAGCACTGACACTGCTACTGGATGGTGGAGGTGGCATGGTTGTTGTTGCTTCATCATCATCTCTCAAAATTTATGCTTCCAATTCTTCAAGATGTATAGTGCCATCCTCCAAATTATTGTCCTCTGGGTGGTTGTCCCAAATTTTATATGTTGGATCCTCATAAGCCTGATCACAATAATGACTCAACAACCTCAAGTTGTAGTGCACATAAACCAAGCTTTCTGCTCAGTTTTCATTGAGTCTATTTCTTCTTACATTATGTATGAAGTTGTAGGTGCTCCAACACCTCTCTGCAGAAGAAGTATTTACAACTTGTGAGAGAACTTTTTTTGCCAATTTTGGCAAAAGTCCCATGCCGCCATATGCTTCCCACCATGTGAGAGCATCAAATTTGTCTCTATCTTCCATTGCATGCAAAGAACCAAACAAACCAGTGCAACTAAAGTATCTGCCTAATTCAAGACACAAATTAGCACACTCCTCCTTGTCAGATACCAACTTGTCTAATGCTTGCATATATCCTGTAGATACCTCTATATTTGTATGGGGTTTGATCCTAACCGCACCCCTAGGTGCAAGTTCGCCCAACCAAGATGGAGAGTAGTCTTTTGGCATAAGGATATACGCCAAGGCACATAGTGGAACATTAAGCTTATTCCACCGTGTACACACAAATTTTGAATCAACGTATACAAGTTGGGATCATCTTCCTGAACAATATCTTTTATTTGCCCCAACATGGTATCCATTTGCTCATACACCTCCCCAATCACTGGTTTATTTGTATATGCAAAATGAATCATGTTATAAATGGGCTTGGTGAATTCCAATACTTGCCTCACATGTGCCCAAAACATACCATCAAGAGCGGTCTGCTCCACCTGTTCAAAATCTTGCTTGTCAGCTGCATTTGTAGCCTTGTCCTTTAATACTTGCCAGTGTGGACTTGATACAATGCTAGCCAATGAATCTCTTACCTTCAAAAGACGTCTGAAGATGAGGTAATAGCTAGCAAATCTAGTCTTCGCAATCTTCAACAACTCCAATATTGAGTGACTGCGGAAAAGCCCATGGGTACTGCTATGATTTGTAATAAATTTTATCATTTGTTTGACTCTCTTGTACAAATCACCAACCCATTTGTATTGTTGGTTTTTGTTCTTAATAATATCATGTATCAAAAGGTTCATTGTGTGAACCAAACACCTAGACCAAAATATGTTGGGCTATTTATCCTCAATAATTGTGGCCCAATATGTTCAATTGTTTCAAGTAATGGTTCTGCAATGTTGATGTCAGTCTTGAACTTCTCTAAGTAATCATATGCTGAAAGAAAGATGGAACCATTAACAGACACAACAAGATCACTTATCAATGGCTTGCCTTTTACATTTGTCCATCCATCATAAACAATGGACACCCCATGCTCAGTCCAAGAATTTGTCATTCTACTCAAAGAATGTGATATTTTTGCTTTTTCATGATCAAGTCCAACGGTTCTAGCCTTGTCATACCCAGGGCTCTTCTACCCTTTGGGGGCATCATTTATGGCAGAAACCATTTCATGCCAATAAGGTGAGCGAAGAACATTGAATGGTATCCCACATGCATAGAGAAACCAATAAATTTTTGAATCCACATCATTCCTACACCCTTCGTCAAGGAAATATGATATGGTTCTACGCCTTAAAGAAATGTTTGTTCCTGAGCCTCCATATCCACTGCCATGGGAAGATGCTGAAGGAGTTCTTTGTGCATGTTGATGTGATCGTGAGCTATGTTCAAAGACACCCCTTGATTTTTAAGATTTGTATTGGGCTTCCTCCTCTTCCCTTGTGTATTTGGCTCTATTTGTTGCTGACACACTTACACAAGTTTGGATTCCTATTGGTTTATCTTCACCCCATGGCCTTTTCCCACAAAGGTGCCTTCTGGCATGGGTGTATGAAGTTGTGTAAGTTTTGTTGCAATGGGGGCATTCAAATTGAGTGGTTCCGCCCCCTTTCCCTCCTTCAGGCCTAGAAACATATTTCCACAATGGGGTATGGTCTTGTTTAGTTTTTGGGGCCTCATCATGTTTACTCTCTTCCTCCTCACCAAGGTACTCCTATCCATGGTTTTCATCAAACCCACTATAACCCAATTCTTCATCCTCTTCTTCATCATGATCAACCCTCCTACTCTCCAACACCATAATAACCAAAAAAGGAACCAAGAAGAAGAAAATGTCAAGCCATATAACCATGTGTGAGAATTTCTGAATTTAACACATTAGAAATCCCTACCGCAATTTCTGGTTTACTATCTCCTACTTGTTCTTTACATTAACAAGTTATTTATTTACATAAACATCAAAGTAAACACAAATGCAACCTTCACAGATATACAGATCATGCACTGAAGTAAACAGAAACAATAACACAAGGGACACCGTTATTTTTTGGACAATCGTCCTGGAAAAACCCAATGCGGGAAAACCAGTGCAGCAAATATGAGGGTTTTATTATTAAGAAGATTCTTGAATACAACTAGGGTGCCAGAATTGGCTCACCCAATAGAGA
This sequence comes from Pinus taeda, assembly GCA_000404065.3. Lineage (NCBI taxonomy): Eukaryota > Viridiplantae > Streptophyta > Pinopsida > Pinales > Pinaceae > Pinus > Pinus taeda. Next base: position 218,493 of record APFE030667217.1, on the reverse strand, counting down.
ATGTCCTTGGCAGTAGTACCTCCCTTCGGAGATAGATATTCCAGTGAATCAGCAACCGGATGATCAACCCCATAGTCACTCTCACTGTTCCTTGTGCTGGACAACGAAAGTTGCTCCAAGCACGGCTCTGGAACTACGTCACCCTCTCTTGGCTCAGGATTTGCTAATCAACTCCCAATCTGCCCCACAGAATCTCCTAGTGTTGCCTTTGAGGCCCTCTATGTCAGCCTCTACGACTCTCTGTGTCCTCTGCGCTGGTTCCTCAAGCCTCTGCATTAGCCCTTCTTGGGCTTCGTTGTATTTCTTGGCACTTCACTGCCTCTCTACTATGTATTTTTCATCCTTGGATGGAAATACCTTGTTGAACTGCCTTCGCTGCAACTGATCACTAATTCGATTTCCTTTGCAAACCCAGCCCTAGAAAATCGAATTCTTCAACTATCTTGGTGTGTCTCCAACCGACCCTCAAGCGTCCTCTTATACTTTTCCTGTTGACAATTCAATGGTCGAGATTAAGTCCCTAATCAACAACTAAAATTAGAACTGGCTTGATCCTCGTCACTTAGAACTTTCTCACCCATTTTACATTAATACACATTAATATTTTTATTTTCCTAAGTCTAACCCATTAAAAATATTAATTATTTTAACATATCTCATCTAGGTGGAATTTCCCCAAATGATTTGTGGGTCTTGGAGATCTCATGTGCCTTAGCCTCTCCACCAAATTTATGGCTAGAGCACATCTGATGCTACCTAAAATCAACACTCCCTCTTAGCGAGGAATGTTCTCTAGCAATGCTTCACCATAGAAGCATCACATTGATCTTCCGCATCGGTCCTTTGTGTTGATGCTTCGCCTGCTACCCCACATCCATTGCACTGTTTCTTCCTATACTGCTGCCCATGACACTGCCACTGCCACTGCGACATCTGTATTGCAGCTCCCTCTCAAAATGTTGCCTCATGTTGCCCATAGCACTGCCACTACTAATTGTTGCACTGCAACTCAATTACCGAGAAGTAAGTAACTGACTTCACCCAAACACTGACATCCTGGTCAGTCTGGCAGCCTCGTGATGCTGAAGCTACCTTTGTTGCCACTGCGTTGCTGCAACCTCTTCTGTGCCTCTCGCACTGCTGCAACCTCCACTGCTCTGCTAAAGACTTCTGCACTCTAGCACTGCCACTGTCGCTCCATCACACCTTGCTCCATCTGACACTTGTCATCATGTCACTGTCATTAAGGACTCTCGTAGCCATATGTGATCCAAGAGTTTGGGCACCTCAAGTATCCTGCCCCTTTCTTCTGTAGTCCTCTCGACTATAGCTCAATGTCTCCCCACCTCTCTAGAGGCGCATGAGTACTTATGGCGCAATCATCATTAGTCTCGACATCCTTCTCCGCCTTTGCTGGAGCAGCCTTTGAGTCGGAAGCTTCCCCCTTGCCTTTCTTCCTAGGGCACTAGGAGGCATAATGTCCTAGCTCCCCACAGTTGAAGCACTTGACCTTGGAGATATATTTCTTCTTCTCCTTCTGAACCCCCTGCTGCCCCGCAGATGTTAGAGTTGCATCCTCCTCTTTCTTGATTCGAACTCCCTTACCGCTACTCCTCGCCTTGGTCAACCTCCTGATTTCTTCTGTCAAAGAGTTGCCCACATCTCTTCCCAACTGGGGAGAGTCACTCTGCCCAAAATGCTTTGGACAAACATCTCCCAGTCCTCGGAGACTACATTCAGAAAAGTCCTGACCAGTGTTGCGGGGGAGTGCCTCCCCCCCCTCGATCCTGCTCCCAATTTGCGCTTCGGGAGAGCGGGTCGGGAGCGCGCTCCCTAAAAAAGAAAAATGCTCCCTGCCTTTTCGGGAGCGTTTTCAGGAGCGTTTAGCCTTTTTTGCAAATTTATTTTTGCAGTAATGTTCCAAATGCAATGTTTTTTCAAAGAAACAAATAAGTTTTGAGTGGGGCAACTTAATGATCAAGCCTATGGCCCTAGTATTGATATGCAATTCATGGTAACGTAAATTATTAAAGTAAAAGGATGAAAATGAAGGATGTTAAATTCTCCTTAATCTTCATTTTCATCCTTTTACTTAAATTTTTAACGTTACCATGAAATGACTCAGGATGTTTGAGAGTGGTTTCGAGCTCATTGGATTTCATATGGAGAAAGTAGAATTTTAGATTTCATTCAAAATCCAGCAGACTTATCAGCTTTTCAGGATTTCAGGATTGCAATGTTTCCATTGAATTTTGTCATGTATTAGGGTATGGAACTCGTATTTAATCAAGAGCACCAATCCCTCTATGTACCTTGATGTTAGTGACATTGGTTGTCAAACTCCTCTATGTTAAGTTATGGTATGTTCTATGCTTATGATACTTCTTTTTCTTATTATATTCCATAGATTAGCAATCACATGTACATAAAGTAAAGTGCAGATAGAACATTAAACGATCGACAGAAAACAAGCCAAGAGACACAAGATCTGGCGGCTAGCCAGGGACAAACCCCACAATGTGTGGGGAAACCCTTTGATCAAATCTTCTTTTATCTTCAATAATTCAGCAGAGAGAAATAGTACAATAAATCTGATTTATATCAGCAGTAGCAAACCCTAGATCAGCAACATCAGCGTTAGCGGCTTCATCATCAAACTAGGGCAGACGATATCTCACAAACCGACCGTTGGATCGGCTTGATTCCACCACCAAAAGTTGCGGCTTCCAGAGGAGGTTTAGATGAACCTAGAGTGCAATTCAGAGGAGGAGATCTTCTGGTCCACGCAGGTCAAACTTCACTTCTGCAGTTGCAGCTTCAGTTTCAGCAGCTTCCTTCAAACTAGGGCAGTTGATATCTTGCAAACCGTCCATCAGATTGACTTGATTCCACCACCAGAAATTGCAGCTTTCAGAGGAGGTTCAAATGAACCTATAGCGCAATTCAGATGAGGAGATATTATGGTCCACGCAGGTCAAACTTTACTTCTGCAGTTGCAACTTCAGTTTCAGTAGCTTGCTTCAAACTAGGGAAATCAATATCTTGCAAACCGCCCGTCGGATTGACTTGATTCCACCACCAAAAGTTTCGGCTTTCAGAGGAGGTTCAAATGAACCTATAGCACAGTTCAGATGAGATCTTCTAGTTCACGCAGGTCAAACTTTACTTCTGCAGTTGCAGCTTCAGTGTCAGCAGCTTCCGGCTTCACATGTGTGAGAGAGAGACCCTTTTTTGCGCAGCAGAGAGAGAGATGTGATGAGATGAGTGAGTGCAAATGAGGAAAAGTCCTCTTGTATTTATACACAAATGGTGATGTTTGAATAGATGCAACTATTGGGCTTCCGAGCCTACATGAGTTGTAGGTCGGCTTGATAATAATTCCATAATCAAAATAAATTCATATCTCCATGAATACTTATCGGAATCAGATGATCTTTATATCAATCTTACACCTCTCGACGAGAGGAATCTAATAAAAATATTATCAACCATGAATAAGATGACCCACATGAAGTTTGGCCCTACTTGCCAATTTTAACAAATGCTCCGCGTAGAAGGCCATTTTTGGATGCAACCCATTGGGAGGATTGGTCCATGTAGTCTGAACGTATCGTCTATAAATATCCTCCTTAATGATTTTATTCAGCTCTTGCTGATTGGGAAGAAGGTGGCCTAGAGCATTCAGAGAGTACTGAAAGGGAGGAAGATGGTCAATCTGGATTTCTGAAGCCTCCAGAAGCTTTGTCACACCGGTGTACCAACATTTGGATCGGCCTGTCTGCATACGAGTGATGTTCTCCGAGGAGCAATATGCTAAATATGGGTATCTATCTCGACCCTTCCTCGCATCTACCAGGCCTCAGAGCCTGTGCAGGAGTGACACTAACCTGAATATCACCTCTAGGTGGAAAGGTTGAGCCCCGAACTCTGCTAGAATGACGTGCTGAGGAACTGTCTTCTTGCACCTAATGAAACGGTGCAAAAGGAGGGTCTGGACCCACTCTGCTGAAGCCCAATCTGACTCTAGGAGAGAGGGACCCCAAATCTCTGAGCCGGTGGGGCAAATCAAAGTGTTCATGATGCTCATTTTGGACGAGATGTCCTAGAAATGGTGCCGAAAAAACTGCCTCTCCAGAAGGGCTAGGGAGCCATACCCTTTGTTGATCCGAGGCTGAAGGGCTGGCTGCAGGCTGAAGCGAGGCCTTGAAAACTGAACTCCCAAATATGTATAGGTGTTGACAATATCAATCTCTTCTCCTTTAAATAGGAAGTGGAAGTCCGAGGTTTTCTTGACTCCATTGAAGATAATCACTTTGGTTTTACCCAAGTTCACAGTTAGATGCCTCTGGTCACAAAAAGCTGCGAGAGCATCCAGCTATCTATGAAGGCCTTCTTGGGAGGAGGCAATAAGGGCTATATCGTCTACAAAGAGGAGGATAGAAATCAGGACCTGATGAAGAAGACACCCATTTGTCTCCTGGATATGCTCCCAGAGGAAGGACTCAAGCTCATCGATATAGATCCCGAATAAAGTAGGAGAAAGGGGGCATCCTTGCTTGACTCCAATGGTGCTTCGGATGAAATTTGACATTCCTCCGACTGTGCATAGGCAGCCAAGTATGACCTCATATAGGCGCATGATAACTGTCAGGGGAGACGAGGAGATGCCAATCTCTTTTAGTCTCTGGAAAAGATCTTCCCTCGGGACTGAGTCAAAGGCTTTCCGGAAGTCTACAAAACAGCAGTACACTTTAGAGGATCGATGCCTAGCCTCCTCGATCATCGCACGAAGAGTAAGGATGTGGTCGATCGTCTGGTGGTTTGGGCGGAATCTTTCTTGGCCCTTGGCCCTGAGTTGTCTCTGCTCAATGAAATGGGAGAGTGTCCTGTGGAGTGCTGTAGCATATAGCTTGGAGAACGTGTGCCCAACCATGATTGTCCTGTAGTTGTTGGGGTCCGAAGTGGGCCTTGACTTGTGGATGAGGTAGATAATGTGGTGTGACCAACCATTCGGAAATCCATCCCGAACCACCTGGTTGAAAAGGTCCACCAGATATCCTACTAGGGGGCGAAGTCCATGCTTGAAGAATTCTACCTGGAAGCCTTCTTCGTTTGCTGCCCTGCTGCTATTGTCCATATAGACTATCTGATATCTTTGTCAAAGAAAAGGTGGCAGAAGGTGGGGAGGAGGAAGTAACCTGAATCAGACGCTGCCCAGGAATGTCATACAGCCAGGAGGTGTGAGAGAACATTGAAGCAAGATCAAGGTCGACTGGAGTAGGTGAGTGCCAGGAAACGATGGTCCCCCAAAAATCTTTAGGGGAGTGAAGGAGGAGAGTAGAAAGAACCTGTCTCCTACGGGTAATGAAAAGGCGCTTCTTGCGGCGAAGGAGGTGATGGTAGGCTGAACAGAGGTCAAGGTATGTTGGTAAGGAGTTCTGAAATGCGTGTCGGAGGTCCTGATGCATAGACTTGCATTCCTGGTCATACCATTTATTCATAGGGCAATTTCTCGGTTTGCGGGAGGTGGTGGCCGTGCGGGTAGAATGGGGGAAGGATTGGAGCGCAGCATCCCAAATTGCATATGAGAGGCATTGGTATTTATCCTTGGCAGAGCTGATAGAGGAGAATTGGGATTCCGATGGGAGTGTCTGTCTGAGGATAGAGGAGAAGAGATCGGGGTCACCCTCCTCAAATCGGAAGGTGGTCCTGGGAGGGCTGTGGGGAAGAGTAGGAAATGGATTCGAGAGGTCAAACTGCAGAGAGAGTGAGAGAAGTGCATGATCTGTGAGAGGGATGGGGGTGATCGAGAAGTTTTTGATGTAAGAGAGGAGATCTGGATTTGCAATAGCGTAGTCAACCACACTTGCCCCGCCTCCAAATGGTTTGCATGTAAAGAAGTGCAAGGATGGGAAACATGGTAGATCATTCAGAATTACCAGCTCATGAGATTCTCCCAATTGTAGCAGATATCTCCCATAGGCTGTGGTGGCTCCCAAGTGATCCTCGCAGGTTTAGTGCATGCCAATCGTGGTCAGGTCAATCCCCCCAGTGCAAAATATATCCTCTGTCCGGTCATGTATAGGAGTCTAGAGGTCTTTGGTCCAGGCATTGAAGTCGCCCGTGAGGATGACGTCCCCTACTGCCAAAGAAATGGTGATGTCAGAGTACAGGTCTGTAAAAGGGTCTCCGTTTGAGCTATGTGAATAGCGTAGGAAGACGAGATAGGTGGGAAGTAACAGACTGCGACATAAATGTCTCTCGGAGGTGATGTTCTGGCTCTGATATGAATCCACATGAATCTGGCATACTCATCAGTCGCGACCACTGATACTCTACTCCTGAGGCTATCACGAACGAGGCAAGCAACACCCCCTGATCCCTTGACACCTCCTGAACTCCGTGTCTCTTGTCTGCAAACTGCGGTCCACTGGTATCCTGTAATGACGGGGAGAGGTCGAACTAGGCTCACATGAGTCTCGGTAACCAAGAGGATGTCTGCTAAGCCAAAAGCTTCATAAAGTAGGTCTAGTGAAGACCAGAAGGAGCCATTGCCATTCTAGCAGTGAACCGAGAGATCCGTGCCCCGCCTCCTCTCCATTTGGGCTCGTCTTTTGGAGTTACCTGAACAGGGTGCCCATCCTGGGGGGAAGGTGTCCCGAATAACTACCCGAAGGTTTCTAATCACTGCCCATTTCCCTGCCTGTCTTGCTGCTACAACCTGTTCCCTGGCCTGTTTCAATTCAGCTACTTGGGCGCTTGTGAGGTCTTCATCCAAAAACACTTTATTCGGAAGAGAGAATAGCTTCCGCTTGGCTCGGAGTACCCGAAGTCTATCCGAGGAGTTGTGGAACCTAAGGAAGAGGGTAGAGTCATGCCCCATCTAGGCTTTGTCCAAGGTTATGTCTGGTAGGTCGAGAGTGTCGCATAGAAACCTGTTCCCCAGTTCCATTGGGTCCGCTGAGGGGGGAGATGTAGGGAGTCCTCTTACCTTAAGATTCAATTCTCTTGCTCGTCGGGTTCTTTCCTCCACGAGCTTTGCCTGTACTACTTCCTCCACCGCTATGAGTAGAGGGACTTTGTCCTTTCCTCTGACCACCTATGCCCATGTGCTGATATGCAACTCTGTTTCCTGTTTAAAGGACATTTGTTGGGATCTAATTTCCTCCTGTTTGTTTTTAAGATCTCTGATTTCTGTCTGTAAAATTTCGTCAAAATCCTGCCCCGCTATTTGTTCTCGGTATTCCTGCAGTGCTTTTCTGATAGATGTGTTCTCTCCCTCTAATGATAGAACTTTGTATGACAAACAGCCCGCGATTTTCCACCTCTAGGTGTTCCATTTTCCTCATAATTTGTTTAATTTGGGATGTCCAGAAAGCAAAGTCTGTTTCTAATGCAATATCGGTGGGGCTGTATACATCCTCGCCTTTATTGTGGCAATGCAGCAAGTACTTCAGCAAACCTCTGCTGTTGAAATCTATGGACGGTGGCATTTCGACTTCCCTAGGGTCCTTCTTGTGTTGCTGCTCTGTCATGGTTGGAGCAGCTGATTTTTCCAGGGCTGAAAGTTTCTAGGAGGCTAAGATTTCAGCGGGTTGAAACGTAGACGGTGGCTGTGTGGCCAAGGTCGATGGCGTTAGAAGGCAACAGCGTTGTGGCGAACGTCCACGGTGGCAGCGACGGCAGTAGCGTTGTGGCAATTGACGCTGCTGTGTGTGGAGCTTCAACCGTTCCAACAATCAGCAGTTTTGACAGCAGCGTGGACGGGTCAAGAAGAGGCATGGAGCCTCGACGGAAGTCTGTAGAAGAGGTCAAGCAGCCCCGTGACAGCGAGTCGAGAGCCGAGCAACGAAGTGGACAGGTTGACAACGGGAGTCTGCAACTCGAATGGTGTTATAACAATACTCCCCTAAGTGCAACCACCTAATCAAAGTCTTTTGTTGCCCTGCCACATAATTCCTTGAGTATCCTTCCACCCATTTGTTAACAATTTTTGTCTAGCCATCTATCTACGGGTGATAACTAGTGCTAGGGGTTAAATCCATATCCGGCAATATGAAGAGCTCCTGCCAAAATGCGCTAAGAAATCTGTTATCTCGGTCACTGACAATGTGCTTGGGAATCTCATGCAATCTTAAAACCTCTTAAAAGAACATCTTTGCCACCCGTGCTACTGAATAATTGGAAGCTATAGCCATGAAATGGATGAATTTTGTTAATTGATCAACCACCACGAAGATGCAATTTTTCCCTTGCACCTTTGAAAGCCATGTGATAAAATCCGTAGAGATGCTTTCCCATTTTTGATCTAGGATTGGCAGAGGTTGTAGTATTCTTACTAGATGGGACTACTCAATTTTGTTTTGTTGGAAAATGGCACACTCGATTATATGTCTCCAAATGCCCCCCTTAAGGGCTTTCCATGCAAACCTCTCTCGCGCCTACCTATATGTTTTGCAAAACCCTTAGTGTATGGCTAGGGGTGAGTCATGCATGGCCCTCATGATTTTCTCCTTGAGCTATGATTAAGGGACCAAGAATATTCTTCCCTTTTAATAAAATCATTGACAACACGGTATCTGTCATCTTGAATTATTCCATCCATCAACTCACATGCAAATTTATATTTTGAGCACCCCACTAGTAGAAGTGCCCTCCAATCACTACTGATTTCCATGAGATACTAGGCTGTTCACATCCTAGAGAGAACATTGACCACCACATTCTTCTTCCCCTTCACATATTCAATGTCAAAATCATAGGCATGAATTCAGTTGATCCATTTATGTTGCCTCTAATTGAGATCTTTTTTCTAGGAAGTATCTCAGGCTGTTATTGTCTGTTTTGACCACGAACTTTCCTCCCACCAAATATTGTCTAAGTTTTGCAAGTGCATGCATGATGGTCAACATATCCTTGTCATATATAGAATAGAGCCTCTTTGGATCACTCAGCTTCCAGCTCTAGAAGGCGATCGAATGCCTATCTAACATCAATATTTCTCCTATGCCTTCCCCTAATACATCACATTCTAAAACCAAAGGTCGAGAAAAATATGGAAGTGCAAGAACAAGACAATAACTCATTACCTCCTTGTACTGCTAAAAGGTGTGTTGTGCCTCTTTTGTCCATCTAAAATCTCCCTCCTTTGTTAGATCTATAAGGGGTGCCACCATTTAAGAATAACCCTTAACAAATCACCCATTATTATTGCATATTCCCATGAATCCGCTCAATTCCATGAGGTTCTTGGGCGTTGGCCATTCAATGATAGCCCAAATCTTCTCCTAACAGACCTATACTCCTCCTGTGCTTATGATCTGCACAAGATATAGAATCTTTGTCATTCCAAATTTGCACAAACTCCTTAGCAAAAAGTGATTTCTCTTCCAATATGCTCAACATCTCATCCAAGTGCCTCAAGTGCTCCTCCCAAGTTTTGTTGTAAATAAGAAGATAATCAAAGAAGACTAGCAAAAACTTCTACAACTACCTCCTAAATATATGATCATGCATGACTAGAATGTGGTTGGTGCATTCATCAGACCAAATGGCATGACAAGAAACTCATAATGACCATAGCAGCATCTAAAAGTTTCCTTTTGTATGTCCTGCTCACAAGCCCTGATCTGGTGATAACTCACCCTTAAATCGACCTTGGAGAAGCATACAATTGCATGTAGCTCATCCAAAAGCTCATTGATTCACAGTATCAAGAACCTGTTCTTAGTCGTCTTCTTGTTGAGGGCCCTGTAGTCTATACACATCCTCATTGTCCCATATTTCTTCTTGAGTAATACAATGGAGGATGCAAATGGACTTTTGTTGGGTCTTATATACCCCATCTCTAACAACTCCTTGACGGTGTTCTTTATCTCCTTGTTAAACTTCTTGGGATGTCGATATAGTGTGGTGATGACTAGCTTGGACCCTTCCTCCAATTCTATAATGTGCTCAATCCCCTATTTGGTGGTCTACCAGGAGGAATAACCTCAAAAATCCTCTAGTGTTTATCCAACAAGGCCTAGATATTCGTTGAATAATGTCGGTCTTCTTCTAATCCACTTTGTTGCCTTACCATACACTACAGTCGAAGCTATGTCTCCATTGCGAAAGATAGCCTCCATCTTTTTGGTCGTAACCACTTTTGGAGCTCCTATGGTAATTCCCCTTAGTAGCACTCTTTGTCCCTCTGGTGTGACCCACTCCATCTCCATTGTAATATAATCCTTCCAGTGCCTCCCAATAGTGATGAGCCACTGCACTCCCAACACCACATTGGTGTCGACTAACTCCACTACATAAAAATCATCTACCAAAGTGTAGTTCCCCATTTTTAATTCCATTTGAGGCACTTTCCTCAAGCATGCCATCCATTAACCTCCAGCTACATCTATGTCAAACTCTTCAAACTCCTCTGTATCCAAATGTGTTCTTGCCACTGTGAAAATTTCAAACTGGAATCTTATTGCAATAACTGGTATTATTTCTCCTAATTGTTAATTAATTTAACAAATTATTTGCTGCGGCAAATATCGAAATAAACACATTGCAACCTTCACAAATAAAATACTGCGGAAAAATAATGCGCTAGAAACTAAGAAATGCTAGCACACACATAAAATTAACACAATTATTTTTGGACAAAAGTCCCCGAAAAAACCCAATGCGGGAAAATCGGTGCAACAACTGAGGGTTTTATTATTATGCAACAGTGAGAAATTCTAAGTACAACTAAATGCCGATATATGATAATCCTACAGAGAAAAACACTGGCAAAAATCTAGTGAGGAATTTCCTCACCCCATAGGCAAACCCCGACACAACTTGCCTTCTAAAACTCAGCACTCTGACCCTCTGCATCAGCCTCTGCACAGCTTTGCATTGTTTTCTTGACGTCAAACTTCTCACTGGTCTCTGATGAAGTCGTTCTACCCTCTGTTGGCTAAAAAAATGCTTCTCCAGCACTGTGGGACTCCTTCCTGGCCTCCGAAACTGAAGACGTCTTTCCCTCTTAGCAAATCGAACTTGCCTCTAGAAGCTACTGGCAACCTCTGTGGCTCTTCTGCCTCTTTCCAAATGCAACACTGGATCTAGAATACTTCCTCCAGCCTCACTATCTCTACCCCTCTCACACTGCTTTGATCTCTTGCTCTCTCCGACAATTGAATGCTGCTACTTTGGAAATGGATCTGCCAAGAAATTGAACTGCTCAAGTGTGTTCTCCATCACCACAACGACCTCCTCTTATAATACATTGTTGGAGCACCAACGACGAAGATTAAAACATAATCAATGGCTATGATCATCTCTGAATCGATCCGTGTAAGTTTCTAGATCATTCTCACCTTATCTCAATTAATATTGATTAATTAACCATATTCCCTAAGTTTTAACTCAGGAAATATTTAAAAAACGGTTAATAATCTAATTGAGACACTTCTAGGTGGAATTTCCATAAACGATTTCTGAGTTTTGAAGATCTCATGTATTCTAGCCTCTCCACCAAATTTCGTGGCTAGAACACATCCAATGTGAAAATTTCTTAATCTAACAAACCAGAAATCCTACTGTAGTAAACTGATTTGTATTACCTACTTGTGTTCTTCAGTTTAACAAGTTATTTTTAAAATTACTCAAAAAATATTAATGCAAATACACTGCAGCCTACACCAATATACAGATCAAATACTGAAAAATAAATGAGACAACCACACAAAGGGCACACTTATTTTTGGACTAAACGTCCCAAGAAAAACCCAGTGTGGGAAAACAGGGGCAACAGATATGAGGGTTTTATTATTAAGCAGATTTCTGAATACAACTAGGGTGCCAAATCCGGCTCACCCAACAAAGAATAAACCCAGCAGAAGTACCTCTATCTAGAGACAGATATTTTGGCAAATCCGACAACTGAATGAACAAGCCCCATAGATGACTGCGTTGTCCCCAGTGTCGTGCAGCAATGGTTGCTCCAAGCTCTGCACTGGAACTGCATCACCTCCTCTAGGAGCCGTGTCACCCTCCCAGTGAACCTTCCTGACTCAGAAATCGATTTGTTGAACTGCTACTCAATCTGCCTCATAGAAGCACTAGCGCTGCCTCTAAGTGACCGCATCAACTCCTCTAGCCTCTGTGTCACCCTTCTGGAGTTGCATTGTCTCTCCCTGGTGTTGTGTTGCCTCTCTACTATGTATTCTTGGCCTTGGACTAAAGTCCCTTTACTTAATTGCCCCTCTTTCCGCTAGAAGCTCACTCCGAAATTCTTAGCAAACCACACCCCAGAATTTCGATTTAGCTCAAGTGTTGCTCTTACTGTGTGTATTCTCCAAGCCTGAAAACTTTTATACTTTTCTTGTTGAGAAATCAACGTTCATGATCTAATCTCTAATCAATGACAAAGATTAAATTAGACTTGATCCTCGTCTCTTAGAAGCTTCTCACCCATATTTTCATTAATACCCATTAATATTTTAATTTTCCTAAGTTTAGACTTAGGACCCCATTAAAAATATTAATTATTTTAATAAAATACAATTTGGGTGGAATTTCACCAAACGATTTCTAGGTCTTGGAGATCTTATGTGTTCTAGCCCCTCCACAAAATTTCGGATCTAGAGCACATCTGATGCTACCCAAAAATCAACACTCCCTCTTAGCGAGGAATGTGCTCTAGCAATACTTCCCAACAGAAGTATCACACTGATCCACGGCATCGGTCCTCTACGTTGATGATGCTCGGCTTGCTGCCCTTCATCCACTACGATGTTGCAATTTGTATTGTTGCCCATGACACAGCCACTATCACTGTTGCATCTGTACTACAACTCCCTCTCAATATGTTACATCATGCTGCCCATAGCATTGCCACTGCTAACTGCTGCACTACAACTCAGTTGCTGAGAAGTAAGCAACTGAAAATCCACCCAAAAGTTCTTGATGTCCCTTGACGCTGAAGCTACCTCTGTTGCTAATCTGTGTTGACCCTCTAATGCTACTACATTGTTGTTGTATCTGCTTTGTGCCTTCTACACTGCTACAACACTCACTGTGCTGCTTCAAACATTGGCACTCTTGCTCTACCACTATTGCTCCATCATCCCTCACACCAACTGATTCTCGTCATTCTGCTACTTTCATTAAGGGCTCCCGTAGCCATATGTGATCCAAGAGTTTGGGCACCTCAAGGATCCCGCCCTTCGTGTAGTCCTCCCGACTACAGCTCAATATCACCCCACCTCTTCTTTAGAGGTGCATGAGCACTCATGGCATAGTCATCATCATCCTCTTTGTCAGCTTGCGCTAAAGCAGCCTTTGAGTCAAACTTCTCTTCTTTACCCTTCTTCCGAGGGCACTGCATGGCGAAATGAACAATTTCTCCACATCTGAAGCATCTAACTTTGGATATGTCCTTTTTCTTTCGTTTTTGTTACCCTTGTTGTCCCACTGATACGAGAGTCGCATCCTCCTCTTCCTCCTTCTTGATTCTAACATCTTTGTTGCTGCTTCCCGCCTTGGTTAACGCCTAATCTCTTCTTGTCGAAGAGCTGCCCACATCTCCTCCCAACTGGGAAGAGAAGCCCTACCCAAGATGCTTTGGACAAAGGTTTCCTAGTCTTCAGTGACTGCATTCAGGGTAGTCCTGACCATAAATTCAGGATTTGGTGTAGCCCCTACGGAAGTTAGCTGGTCACAAATCCTTTGCAACCTGAGATGTAAGGGATCGATTTCTTCTCCCTTCTGCATCTGAAACAGTCTCAGTTGACTCTCAAGCAACATCTTCCGCTAAACGAAAGTTCCCTCGTACAATGTGGTCAAGGCCTCCCACATTTCCCTTGCTGTGTCCTTCTCAGCAATATGTGGGATCCATGATCCTTGACCCCATCCAAGATCATGCACTTTGCTTTTACCTAAGCCTCCTCGTACTTCTAGAGAAGCCCAACGTCAACCAGAATAGCAATTGTCCTCAGGCATAATCCTTGATGCGATTTTTATCCAAAACTATCAGGGTCCCGGCCTTCCAAATGATGAAGTTGGATGCTCCATCCAACTTCTCTTGATCCCTCAGTCCATTAACAGCCATCTCTGCTCAAATGAATGTCGAACTGGTTCTCTTCTCCCTCTTTCACTGCTGCCTCGGCAAAACTCAGATCTAGATTTCATTGGTGCTAGAAATCCTCTCAGGAACAAGCTCCCTCTAAATTTCGATTTCCTTCATGGAAATCCTTCTGCCAACCACTGTCGAAGCACCCCTCTCTAATCTCTCTTTGTTGCTACTCAGCACTAGATCTAGATTTCTTGACAAGAAATCTTTTGAGGAACTAATTCCCTCTACTTTGCTTCTGCCCCACTAGGTACTGTTCTGCACCAACAGAATCAGCACCCCACCAGCAACTCCAGATGAAATATGCGTTGCACCTCTAGCCATGGCAACCGGAAAAATGAGATTCGACAGTCTCTACGCTAGCCCAATAACCACTACGCTGCCCTCTGCAACAACAACATCACCCAATCAAGCTGACGTAGGCTCTGCATGAGCCTCCCTTGGTGACCCCCCTCTGCTCTCGGCCAGAAACTGCGTTGTCCCTTGGGACAGTTGTCTTCACACATAGATCTCCCTCTATCCTTTCATCGATGGCTTCAGTCTTCCTTGATCTCTAATTGCTCTAATACCATGTGAAAATTTCTAAATCTAACAAACCAGAAATCCTACTACAGTAAACTGATTTGCATTACCTACTTACGTTCTTGAATTTAACAAGTTATTTTCATAATTATTCAAAAAATATTAATGCAAATACACTGCAGCCTACACCAATATACAGATCAAGTACTGAAAAATAAATGAGATAACCACGCAAAGGACACACTTATTTTTAGACTAAACGTCCCCAGAAAACCCAGTGTGGGAAAACAGGTGCAGTAGATATGAGGGTTTTATTATTAAGCAAATTTATGAATACAACTAAGGTGCCAAATTCAGCTCACCCAACATAGAATAAACCCAACAAAAGTACCTCTATCCGAAGACATATTTTGGCGAATCCAGCAACTGAATGAACAAACCCCACAGGTGACTGCGTTGTCCCTAGTGTTGTGCAGCGATGGCTGCTCTAAGCTCTACGTTGGAACTGCGTCACCTCATCTAGGAGCTGTGTCATCCTCCCAATGAGCCTTCCTGGCTCAGAAATCGATTTGTTGAACTGCTGCTCAATCTGCCTCACAAAAACCCCAGCGCTACCTCTAAGTGACTGCATCAGCTCCTCTAACCTTTGCGTCACCCTTCTGGAGTTGCATTGTCTCTCCCTGGTGTTGTGCTACCTCTCTGCTACTTATTCTCAGCCTTGGACTGAAGTCCCTTTGCTGAAATGCCCCTCTACACTAGAACCTCACTCTGAAATTCTCAGCAAACCACATCCCATAATTTCGATTATGCTCAAGTACCGCTCTTACTGTGTGTATTCTCCAACTGACCCCAAGCCTCCTTTTATACTTTTCCTGTTCAGAAATCAACGGTCATGATCTAATCCCTAATCAATGGCTAAGATAAAATTATACTTGATCCTCGTCTCTTAGAAGCTTCTCACCCATATTTTCATTAATACCCATTAATATTTTAATTTTCCTAAGTTTAGACTTAGGAACCCCATTAAAAATATTAATTATTTTAATAAAATACAATCTGGGTGGAATTTCACCAAACGATTTATGGGTCTCGGAGATCTCATGTGTTCTAGCCCCTCCACAAAATTTCTAAGCTAGATCACATCCGATGCTACCCAAAAATCAACATCCAATGCTCCAAAATCTAACACTTCCTCTTAGCGAGGAATGTGTTGTAGTGTTGCACTCCCTGCCATAACACACTGTCTCTGCATCATCCCCTATCACGTTGCTGATGTCTGGCCATATTGCCCACCAACCACTGTGCAACTCTGATATATGTTGCATCAGTGCTACTGTTGACACTGCCATATTGCTGCCAACACTGCAACTCCCTCTCATCTATTGTTGCTACAACTGCAACATCTGCAAATGAGAAGCATCCAAAACACTGAATCAACTGTGTTCAGTATGATGTATGTCTACCAAGTCTCTGATTGCTACTAGTATCTACACTCTCACTGAGAAATCTAAGTTGCTGCCAACTCTGCACTGAGCTTCCTGCTCTGCTATGAACACTGCACTATGCTCCCCAACCTCCAATTGCTACTAGTTTGCAACTGTCACTCTAGCACTAACTGCATCAACTGTCACTGATCCATCCTACTACTGAATATTGTGGTCCCTCGCAACCATGTAATGATCCATGAGGTGGACTCCTCAAGGACCCTGCCCAATTGTAGCACTATGGGGCTACAACACCAGGTCACCCCACCTCACTTCTGTAGGTATAACGGCAAACATAGCAAAGTCTTCCTCCAGCGTGGAGGAAAGCCTATTGATCTCAATTGAAGTTGCCTATTGGTCCTACTTCTCCTCCTTGTCCTTCTTCCTGAGAGGACATTGGGTACTATAGTGACCGAACTCACCACACCTGAAGCACTTGACCTTTGCAGGTCCTTCTTCATCTTTCTCTTCTCCCCCTGTCCCTGACTAGGACCCTTTGATGCGAGGGCCACATTCTCCTCCTCCTTCACCACCTTCGGTCCGCTGCTACTGCTGCCATTGATGGAGCTCCTTAACAAAGCTCACCTCAATTCCTCCTTAACAAAGCTCACCTCTGGTAACTTGTCTCTACCCAATATGCTTTGGACAAAGACCTACCAGTCCTCTAAGACACTGTTGAGTGCCAATCTCACTAGCTCCTTAGGTTGGGATGTTGCCCCAACAGTTGATAGTTGGTCTCAAAACTCCTGAATCCTAGTAAGGAAGGGGGCTATGCCTTCCCCTTTCTACATCCAGATGCATCTCATCTTCTCCTCTAGGAACATCTTCCGTTGCTTTGAAGTTCCCCGGTATAACGTGGAGAGAGCATCCCACATCTATTTGGAAAAGTCTTTGCCAAATATATGTGAGACTATATTATCTCGGACTCCATCCAGGATCAATCGCTTTGTCCGTGCCATCTCCTTCTTATATTCCTCTAGTTGATCTGCATCATGAGAAACTTCCACTACAACATCAATGTAGGCTTTCAGGCCATATTCATCTAGAAGGAAGGGCATCCTTGCCTTCCAGATGACGTAGTTGGAAGTTCCATCCAACCTGTCCTAATCACGCAACCCTGTTGTGGTCATCTCAACGAACTGTCAAAAACTTCCTCTTTCCTTTTGTTCGGCTGCTTCTCTGCTACTCGCACTCCCTTCTAGAATGAGAAGATGTGCTCACAACTATTGTCGATATACAAGGAAAAATCGATCTTGAGACTAGAAGTTCCTTGAGGAAAATTTTCCTTCTGTGTGCTTTTCTCTCTTCCACCCCGACGCCAGTTCTGCTTCAGCGTATTGCTGCAAAACCCCTACGTCCAGCTAGAGATATGCCCAACGAAAGCTTGAACTGCTCCCTCTGCCTCTGGAATCACTCGATCTGGAAGGATTGAATTATTTTGTTAGAAAAAACGAACCTC
This sequence comes from Pinus taeda, assembly GCA_000404065.3. Classification (NCBI taxonomy): domain Eukaryota; kingdom Viridiplantae; phylum Streptophyta; class Pinopsida; order Pinales; family Pinaceae; genus Pinus; species Pinus taeda. Next base: position 200,924 of record APFE030667217.1, on the reverse strand, counting down.
CTCAAGCAACTTGGCCTCCTGGCAAAAATATTGCGTTGCACTTGCGAATTTCGGCCTGCTGCCCTTTGCTGAGCAGCGAAATTCCTTTCCTTCGTTTCTGAGCTCTCCAGCTGATCAACTACACTCTGATACCATGTGAAAATTCCAAACTACAATCCTATTGCAGCAACTGGTATAATTTCTCCTAATTGTCAATTAATTTAACAATTTATCTCCTACGGCCAATATCGAAATAAACACACTACAACCTTCACAAATAAAATATTGTGGAAAAATAATGCACTGGAAACTAAGAAATTCTAGCACACACATAAAATTAACACAATTATTTTTGGACAAAAGTCCCTAGAAAAACCCAATGTGGGAAAACCGGTGCAGCAGCTGAGGGTTTTATTATTATGCAGTAGTGAGAATTTTGGGTACAACTGGATGCGGAAATCTAGCAATCCTATAGAGAAAAATACTGGCAAAAATCTAGTGAGGAATTTCCTCACCCCACAGGCAAACCCCGACACAACTTGCCTTCAGAAACTCGGCCCTCTGACCCTCTGTGCTGCTCTGCGCAATTTGCTTGGTGTCAAGCCTCTGACAAGTCTCTGATGAAGTCGTTCTACCCTCTATTGGCTGGAAAAATATTTCTCCGACACTTTGGGACTCCTTCCCAGCCTCTGGAACTGAAGACATCTTTCCCTCTCAGTAAATTGAACTTCCCCCAGAAGTTACTGCGTAGCCCCTGCTTCAGCGTCTCTGTGGCTCTTATGCCTCTCTGCAAATGCACTCACTGGATCTGGAATACTTCCTCAAGCCTCACTGTCTCTACCCCTCTCACACTGCTTTGATCTCCAACTCTCTCCGGCAACTAATTGCTACTTCTGGAAATCGATCTGCTAAGAAATCAAACTGCTCAAGTGTATTCTCTATCACCACATCAACCTCCTCTTATAAGCCATTGTTGGAGCACCAATGGCCAAGATTAAAACATAATCGATGGCTAGGATCATCTTTAGATCGATCCATGTGAGTTTCTAGATCAATCTCGCCTTATCTCAATTAATACTAATTAATTAACCATATTCCCTAAGTTTAAACTTAAGAAATGTTTAAAAAACAAATAATAATCTAATTGAGACACTTCTAGGCGGAATTTCTAGAAACGATTTTTGAGTTTTGGAGATCTCATGTATTCTAGCCTCTCCACCAAATTTTGTGGATAGAACACATCTGATGCTACAAAAACTAACAGCCACCAAGGTTGCATCGATGAAGTTATGGGTGGAACCCTCATCAATGAGGACTGTGGCCTGTTGCCCCTTTATGACTCCCTTTACTTTGAAGGTGTTATATTTGGAAACACATGAGAGTTTGGCTATAATAGCTCCAAACAGTTTCCTAGTTGGTGGTTCCTCATCGTTGTTGTTGCTATTACGATACCTCTTCTTGTGCTCCTCATCTTCCTCCTCATTGCTATTCGACATCACTTCTATATAGTGAACCTTCCTTTTTCCCATGCACCTGTGCTCTGGAACCTAGTTCCTTATAGCTGAAACAATATTTTTTCCTTCTTAACTCATCCTGGGATTCTTCCATCTAATTTTTCGCTTGCCAAGGCTTCTTCTCCTTATCCATGGATGGGGGAATGAACCTGGTTGATGCATTCTAAGGCACTGCATCTTCCATATCTCTAGTTTTGGCAATGGCATCTTGATGTGTGCTAGGCCTAAAATCCTTCACCCATTCGTGTAATGGATCGCTCAACCTTCTAGAAATAGCATTACCAACTGATTCTGGGATATTTTTGTAACCATTACTGCCAATCTTTGAAACTCCATGAAGTGGCTAGTCGGACTACCTATCTGCTTAAGCTACATGAATGCTTTAAAATGCAGCTCTAAACCTTGGATCAATCTATTCGTAAACTCTAAACAGGAGTTGATGGTGGCATGCCATAATGTGGTTAACCCGTGGCACCACCATTCATGTGCTTCACCCTCCAGATGTAGTGTAGCATACTCGATTGCTTCTGATTCCCTCATGGGATTGAGTTGAAAGTATGTGTCAAGCTTCTGCACCCAAGCTCTAGCGGTGCCTCTAATAGTCCCAAAGTCGGTATATTTATTTTTCTTGCGTTCTTTGGAATATCATTGCTCATCTACCACTTGTTATAATCCTTTGACCTGCTTTTGTGCTCGATGGCACAATAGTCTTAGAGTAACATTTGGTCCTGGAACTTTGGTCCCATAGCCTGGTACTCCCTCATGTAATCCAAAAAAAATTCATCTCATCTCTGTTGGCTCCTCCAAGAACTTGGGCATGAGTGGGCTTGACGAAGTCTGTTTTACCAGTGGGGGTACCAGGTTGGTGGTATTACTAGCTTCAACATGATGATTATCATCTCCTCCCAAGAGGATTTGATACCACTGTAATATTCTCTTCTATTAATTTGCTAAATTCTCAAGGGTTTTGATTCAAGAATTTTATGGCATAGATTTTTACTTTAAAATGCCATAAAAAATTGCTCAAATTTTACAAAGTGGAAATCACCAACAATTAGATAAATATGCAAACCCAGAAAATTAAATGTTGCAATTCCGACATTATTTTATTAAATGGGATTCTTCAGAGGAATATTAGATGAATTTCTGAGATAGAACCTGGCAATGCGGCCCTCTTCCTCACTGCAATTCAACCCAGCAACTCATCACCCACTTGGCTCAGCAAAATTTGGTCCAAAATGGTTTGGTAATTCGAGCTTTAAGAAGGATACTAATTTTTTCGTCTGTGAATGATTAAGGCGGCCCTCAGTAATGGATCTTGTCCCCAACAATTTACTAACTCGGCTTTTACAAATCATGGACTCGACTCCTAGTAACTACAATAAATTCAGCCCTTGCAAGTTAATGATCTTGCCTACAAACATGATGAGCTCTACCCAATAAAATCCACCAAATCAGCCTTGATAACCCAAGGAATTCGGCCTCAATAAAATATAATAATTCAGCCCTCGTCAATCCACAAATTCAACCTCCAAAAATGCCTGAGAGTTGCAGCTATTGAGAGTAATTATTTTCCTCCATCTAGGGTTTGATGCATCCTTCCTCAATAGCCACAGATAACTCTCAAAATTTTGCACTAGCTCCCCAAGCAATTTTGATCTTTGACAATGATGATTTCAGTCCCCTTCTTCACGGATTTGGCCAAACAAGCATAATAAATTCGCTCTTGTAGAATCAATAAACCTGGCACAAGCAAGATAGCTAATGTGGCCCCTATCAATGCAACAATTTGATTCCCAAGCAAGATGATAATTCAGCCTGCGCAATGGATTGGGAAACCGTTCTCCTTAATCAATTCTCCTTGGTCATGAGATCAACCTGCAACACAATATTGGCTAGGGTAGCTCTTCAACCACCAAAAATAGTGCCACCAGCTAGGGTGTATATTTCAACACCAAAACCGGGAACCAAATAAGAGTTTTATCTCTCTCAACAAGCTACTAGAGCTCCTTAACAAATTCTCTAGTAATTCTTCACATGGCCTCCTTCAATCTCCTTCTCCTTTTTAATAATAATTTACTCCTCCAAAAACCATGGGTCACTTTATTTTACTAAAGTGACTTTTTACCGCCCCTTTTATTTAATTATTATTTATTATATTATGGTGACCCCTTTTGTTTTTCTGTCAATAGCCCATGGGATCTAAATAGCCTATGACTCAACTCCCTTTTGCTTCTAAGGATCAGAAAGGGACATCACACCAGTCATGTGTACCCACCTTCACTGAAGATGCTTCCAAAAATATATTCTATTTGCAAGACAATGGACAAATATCAGAAGGATATGAAGGCCACCAATCAAGTGGAAGTTGATGCCAGATTGAATGGTTTTTTTAGTTTTAGTTATACTATGTGTTGTTTTTTCCTACTACTGCTAAGACAGTTTATAAGACTTTACACTTAGCACGTTTTGGAGCAGGAATCTCTGTTGGTTTTGGATTTCCTCATATTTGAAAAAAATACAATATTAAAATATTTATTTAAATGCACCTTCCTATGTATAGAATAGTTATGTAATAAGGCTGTACAGGTAAAGAAACAGAGAGTTTTTGATCAGTACAAATAGCCATTACTTTAAAAAGGGATAAACTATTACGAAATATTGAAACTTTGCTGGCAATGCCAGATTCTTTGTTTCTAATTCCTATAGGTGAGTGATGGTAAACACAATTTCTTTTTGAAATAAACAGAGTCCATAGTCGTGCATTGAAGGAAATAATTCCAATATCTGCAAGATATTCTTATTATCATTCACCAAGACAGCAAACGAAAAGGTAGATCAACTTGTACAGGAAATGCAGAGCAGATATAAAAGCAATCAACGCCTTATCCACATTGACCTGTCAATCATTATCATGAACATCTTACTAGATCTGAAAGGATATCATACACGGACAGCAGATGCCAGTAAATACACGATAAGACTACAATTCACCTTTGTAAAGCTTAAAATTTGACAACTTACATGATAACATGGAAGTCCAGATTTCTTTCTGGTCTTTAATTTAACTAAAACTGTCATTTCAAAGAAATCTTTAATTTCATTATGGTCCATTTGAGAAACAATTTTTTTTGGTCCATTTTGCTGCAAAAATCATTATTCAAATGAACCATAATCTAGGGCCTTGCCATCAAGGACCTAGCTCTCAAGCCCGTTTGCCTATGACAAAGCTACAAGCTTTCTATTGATGTATCATTTTTTAATCAAAATTATGCCCCAACTGAAGGGAACTCTTAAAATTAGTGCCTTCCACTTGTGTTTACATTTTTTAGTATGCTCTCAATCAAATCAAACATCAGATGTCTTGTGGGCCACTTGTATGTCGTAATGCTAGAAGAAATTAGCAACATACTCCTCCAATTAACATGAACATTTATCTCAGTGGGTTAGCTGAAGTGGTTGAGTGGTGTGAGCTTCATGCAGGACATCTCAGGGTCAATCCCCCAGGTTGGTTAGTCTGTTCAGTGCCTCACTCAATGTCCCCACCAGCCCAAGCACCATAATCAGTGCCAATGTGTTTACGCTGGGTACTATCCATGAAATGTAGGGAAGTGTATGGGGGCTTCCCAGTGAGGCTTTCCTTGAAAAACTAGAACTCACATGAACATTTAATATCATCATCATGTGATTTAGATTCTAGACAAGTCATCAAATCATGGAAACTGGATATTCCAAGGTTTGGTGCCAGATTATCTATGTTAATCGTACTTTATAGGATAAAGAAAATTACCATGCTAGCAACCAGGTTTCCTGTAGTAAGTTTTCCAGCTCCATATATGACACCAGGATAAAGGAGAACAACAGGCAACCCTTCAGCTGCTGCTTGGCGTGCAATTTCATCTGCCATAGCCTTGGATTTTTCATATTCCGTACAGTAAAATTTTCCTGGATGTATCTGCAAATGAAATGTGAGCAGAAACATAAATTAAGCATGTGTGACTATTCTGTATGTGAATGTAATACGTAACGTATATGAGACAATTGCACAATTCTTTCTTTTCTCTTACAAGATACATACTGTAACTTAAAAATAAAATGATCAAAGTAGAGATCAGCAAGTTATATTACTTCTGAGATGCCTTCCAAAGCAGCAATAGACCAGATATCTACACTAACTTTCTTTACGGTATATACCTATGTTTCAGAAGGTTTAAGGCTAGGCTGCACGAAACAGGGAAATGGGTACAAGTTTCCGAAACGGGCAGCGATACAAAACGCGACCTCCCCAAATTTTGGAAACGGGGAAACACGAATATATATATATATATTATAATATATATATTGAGGCATTTAAGAAAATATGTGCATCAATAAAGAATATATGAACATTCTAAATTAGTACATTATGATAAAATTGTCAATAGGTCAAATGGCCAATAAACTATAAAGTCTCTAATTACATCAACATGTACTCATGATGATCAAATAATGAACAATAGAAATATTCCAAAATCAGCCACAGAGAAATTTCTAATTTTGTGTCTCGTGCTGATTGGGAGTCTCCTCCTACATAGTCGAACGACCTTAGTGCTCTTGATTAAATACAAGTTTCATACCCTAGTACCCTACATGCTCTTCATTATTGGGAGTCTCCCGTGCATAGAGGGCTTTGTTCTCTTGATTAAATACAAGTTCCATACCCTAGTACATGATAAAATCCAATGGAAACATTGCAACCCCCCCAATCCTGAAATCCTGAAAAACAAATAAGTCTGTTGGATTTTGAGTGAGATCTAAAATTCTACTTTCTCCATTTGAAATCCAATGAGGGCGAAACCACTCTCAAACATCTTAAGTCATTTCATGGTAATGTTAAAAATTTAAGTAAAAGGATGAAAATGAAAAATAAAGGAGAATATCACCTTTACTTTAAGAATTTAACTTTACCATGAACTGCATATCAACACTAGGGCAAAAGTTCACTTTCATAACTTTAGACGGGCATCTAGAAGCAACTAAAAGTCACTAGGATAACCTAAAAATAAATTAGAAAACAAACTAACAAAAACAATTAAAAAAAACACAAGTAAAAAGCTGAAACGTGAGTCGTACGGCTTAAAACGCGTTTTAGGCTGTACTGGCCACGTTTCAGTTTCGTGAAACATGGCAGTATGGTTTGAAACGTGTTTCAGGGCCGTACCAAACGCGTTTCAGCGTTTCGTACCTGTTTCCGTATGGAAACGCCCCCTTGCCCTACATTTCCTGCAACATAGGTTTAAGGACAGAGAGGTGGAAGAACACATTTCAAGTATGGGTGGAGAAACTCCCAAGTTTCAGGGGATAGAACGGGGGATGGAAAGATACAGAAAGTAGCAGACCACCAGTGAAATATAGAGAAAAATATCAAAAATTACTAATTAGTAATTTTAAAATTAGTACCAAGGTTGCTTGGGAGTGGAAGGGGAAGCGGGAAGTGGGAGCGGACGCAGGAGCGGGGAGCGACATTTTCAAAAGCTCCCAGGTCAGAAGCGAATTTTTATATAATATACATTTTTATATATTTTGATGCATATATGTCAAAAACATTTAGAATGATGAATTAGATATAAAAAACATAAAAACATGGATTAAACCATATAACATCAATCATCTACAAGTTATAATCTTCATCAACCACATGTCCACAAGTTACAAGTTCTCATTTATATAACATGTAAAGGTGCACATAACCAAAATATCATCGAGTGCAATCCATCTCTGAACCAAAAACATGTCAACAAATAGGCTCTAGATGGCCTCTAGCATCCAAAAAAATTATGCTACAACAAATACCTACATATCATCAAAATCATTGCCTATCCTGCGATCGTTGTCATTAACATCACCCTCTAAGCAATTAACATAAGATAGAAAAAAACGTAGCATGTCAAGCCAAGATTTTGTTTGAATGATGGGTACATTTTTAGTAGGGTCATGATAAAGGAGTTTGACAACGAATGTCGCTATCATCAAGGTACATAGAGGGCTTGGTGCTCTTGATTAAATACGAGTTCCATACCCTAGTACATGACAAAATCCATTGGAAACATTGCAATCCCCCCAATCCAGAAATTTTGAGATCTAAAATTCTACTTTCTCCATATGAAATCCAATGAGGTCAGAACCACTCTCAAACATCCTGAGTCATTTCATGGAAATATTAAAAATTTAAGTAAAAGTGATAATGAAAATGAAAGATAAAGGAGAATGTCACTTTTAAAGTGACATTCTCCTTTATCTTTAAAGTGACATTCTCCTTTATCTTTCATTTTCATTATCACTTTTACTTTAAGAATTTAACATTACCATGAATTGCATATCAATACTAGGGCCATAGACTTGAATATTAGACTTTTGTACTCAAAAGCTTTTTGTTTTTTTGAAAAAAATTGTGTTTAGAACATCTTTGTGAAAAAAAAAATTGCACAAAAGCAAGGGGGAGATTTTTTTTACGGGAGTGAATTTCGGGAGCGCGCTCCCGATTCGTTCCCACTCGGAGCGCACTTCGGGAGCGGATTCGAGCGGGGGGGAGCGCTCTCCCCACAACCCTGATTACCTGGGTTTTCATTTCTGCGATCCCATAGCAAAACCATATCATTGTTAGAAGACATTCTATTCCTAGATGATTTGTCAAAATTTTATTTTTACCTTAGATTGATTTTTACAACAATGCTCAAAAGTTCTTCTTCTGGTTTCATCCAATTCTACAATTTGGTCAATCCTACATTGCACAGCATCCTTATCAGATGTAAAAATTTGTAGCAATTGGTAAGTTGGTAGCCTCAAATGCACAGTAAGGGTAACATCCAAGCCATAAACTAACTCAAAAGGACTCTTCCCAATAGAACTCTTCTTTGTAATCCTATCAACCCACAAAGCATATTTAATTTTAATGTCCCATGACCGTTTGTTATCTCCTACTATCTTCTTGATTATGGTTATCAAATTCTCATTACTAGACTCTGCTAAGCCATTATCCTGAGGATAGTAGTTTGATAAATGGGATAAAACGATACCATACTTAAAGCAACGTGATGAGAATTCAGCAGAGCTAAAAGCCTTGGCATTGTCGATAGTAATCTTGGCAGGGACACCAAAACGAGTGATAATCTTATCTTCAAGAAAATCTATCACTACTTTGTCGGTGGCATGTTTTGTAGGGATGGTCTCTACCCATTTAGTAAAATAATCAGTGGCAATTATAATCCATGAGTAGCCATTACTCGAATTTTCATTAAATTTCCCTATAAAATCTAGCCCCCAATGTTGAAAGGGAGCCTCCACAACCACAGGCTAAAGAGGCAAAGAAGCTAACTTCTGCTTTCCAGTGAATAGTTGACAAGTTTGGCAGCATCTAGCATACTTGTGCACATCAGCAAAAATAGAAGGCCAAAAATAACCAACTCTCAAGATTTTGTGGGTAGTAGTCTTAGCGGCATAATGCCCTCTTGACACCTAATCCTTGTGACTGGGTGAATTTATGTAAATAGATAAATTAGAAATATGAACAGTCATCGGGAGATGAACTGAACAGTCTTTCCCTCATGTATATAATGAAGACCTACCTGATGGAATAAAACACACGAACCATTTTTGCCTTATGGAGTTACTGCCTGGCCTGACATGGTATCAGAGCTTGCTCCTTTTTTTTAGCTCTTATGTCCCTTGTAACTCCCTTGTCTACTCTCCATATACCTGCGCTGCTTCTCCATACAATTAGTTGTGCCCTCTGTCTGCCATATTTCATGTATTTAGACCTGCCCCCTCCACTGTCGCTACCAGGTCTAAACGTTGCTTTAAACGTTTCATAAAAAGCATTGTCCATATTGTCCATACTGCCCCACTGTCCAGCATTGTCCATGCTGTCCAAACTGTCCATACTGCCCCACTATCCAGCGCTGTCCATGCTGTCCATACTGTCCATGTGCGTTAAAATTTTTTGAAGGGCCTGCGATTCTACTCTCTGGCCATTGTATTTTGCAAGGTTGAATACCCACTGCATTTTCATTACTACACATACCACCAGCAAGCCTCAATGCCATCTCTTCATCAGATTTTCTATGCTAAACATCTGAACCTATGGCGATTTTGTTTCTCAACATCAGTGTGCCAATAGTTTTACTGGATTCCTTTGATGTGTTCCTCCAAAATAGTTATGACCTGCAATCTAGAGAAAGGGACTTTCTGCCATGGCTTTAATAAAGCGCTGTGAAGAGCCATTGTTGGCACAACCACTGCCACTGATAAACTCCCAACTGCCCTTTGTCTAGTTGCCACAGCAACCGGGTCGAACTGAGTTTGCATAGCGGTTTTCTATTCATTGTTCGTTAAAGAAGTCTGTTTGAAGAAAACAGAAGAAATATTAAAGACCAGTCGCAGCTGTCGTGAACCACCATTGTCGCGTTTTCGAAGAAGTGAGTGTGCCAAAACTAGAAGCACCATAAGCCGCGACCACCATTGCCGTGAGCTCCAAAAAAAAATCGATTCATATTTTTATAATTTTATCAGCACAGAGGCATTAAGGTTAAGTCTTGGAATGGTGTTGGTTCGTATGCATTGAAAGGAGTAGTATTTTATTTTTGTGTGCTAAATGTTGAGACTGTGAAGGTGTTTGACTAGCCTTGGTATCACTAAAGAAAAAAAAAAAGGCATTGAGCATGATAATATATTGGAAAGAAACAAGATTTTTTCCTTATTTTATTAGTCATTCTGGGTTTAAGGAATACAATATATTGATAATGGTGCAGTGAGCAGTTCCTTTTTGTCAAGGGCATGGATGCTTGATATATCGTATGAAATAAGGTTGAAAATACAAATGGTGATATTCTATATGGATAAAATATAGTTTTGCTCTTTGCCAGCAGAAGTATTTTTTACAGTACACAGATTTTTTCTTGCTAGCAGAAGTATTTTTCTATCAGCAGAAATAATTTTTTACAGAATGCATTCAATCATATCCATGGTGGGAATAGTTCTCACTGGCAAGGAGAACTATCCTGAATGGTCCCGGATGATAAAACACACCCTCATTTTCAATGAGTTGTGGAAAGGAGTGTGTGTCGGAGACGAGAGACAATGAACCAGTATAGCCTACCTCAAACAAAGAGCTCGTCATTTGGGAAAACAAGAACAGCAAAGCTTATGCATTAATCGCAGCATCTGTAAATGAAGAGGTGAGTCGCCCCATATTTCGTCATATTCAACTGCCTTTGAAGCCTTACAAAACTTAAAGAACTCTATGACTCACATCCTGCACTTGAAGTTGTTCAACTCATGATTAAACTCTTCACTCTTGAACTGCAAAATAATGATCCTCTTGCTCTTGCATTTTTGAAGTAAAGGTCTCTAATGCATGATATCAAATCCACTAAGGGTTGAATTGGATATTTCCTCTTATTGCTTTTCTCAAGGCACTTTATCCTACTTACTCCAATTATCTTGAGTCATTGCAAGCAAATGGAAATATCAAAGATATAACCTTTGACTCTCTTGTGAAAAAGTTTGCTGAAAGAGAGAAAGCTTTTGGAAAAAAAGATAGCTCCTGAATCTTCTGAAGAGGCTGTGTGCCTTGCTCATAAAGAAAATCATCTTGCTCAAGATTCTTCAAGAGGAAGAGGGGGTCAAAGAGCAAGAGGAAGATATTTCAAAGGCAGGGGGGGCAGACATTCTCAAGGAGAAAAGGCAGATTTGCATTGCATTCGCTGCAAAAGAAATGGATCACATGATGCCTCTACATGCACGCTACCATGGGAGAAAACTGAGCAGAAAAGAAACTAACAGAAAGGTAAAACTGATGATACAGACAAAGGTAAAACACCTGAATCAGCTCACTATGTTGTGGCACAATGTAACATTGGAGTAAATGAAGATTTGTTTAATGCTTCACTTGCTTCTTGGAAAAATGATTGGTTGCTTGATTTAGGAGCAACCTGCCACATGACTCATAGAAAAGATTTTTTTGAAGATTTCACTGACAATGTTGATGGAGCAGTATACTTTGCAGACCAATCAAAAATCAAGCCATCAGGGCTTGGCACAATCAGGGTTAAACTTCTTGGTCTTCCAAACTTTATTCTGCATCATGTTCTATATCTCTCGCAACTCAAGAGAAACTCACTGTCCTTGGTCCACATCCGCTAGCAAGGTCACTCCATTCATATTTTTGATGGCAAGCTTGAGGTAAGAAAAGCATCTGACCACTCACTTGTCATGAGAGGAATAGAAGAAGAAAGGCTTATCAAGCTGCAAGGAACCTCTGCTCGTGCACAACATTTCTCATACAATTCTCATCATGAAGAAGGTACACTTCCATCAAGTTTATTATGGCATGCTAGATTTGGACATCTGAACTATGACAGTCTTCGCTTGTTGAAGAAAAATGGTGTTGCTGGTTTGCCTACAATTCCTAGAAAACTTAAGCAATGTGATGCTTGCATTCTAGGAAAGCATAGCAAACAGTCTTTTCATGATTAACATTCAAGAGCACATAGGAAACTTGAACTCATTCATTCAGATTTATGTTGTCCAATGCCTGTTCCTTCTGCAAATGGAAATAAATATATCATGACATATATTGATGACTACACCAGAATGTGTTGGGTTTATTTATTGAAGAAAAACTCTGATGCTTTTCAAACATTCAAGAATTTTCATAGATGGATTGAAAATGATGCACAATCTCATATTGGGTCTATTCACACTGATAATGGAAAAGAATACACATCAAATGAATTTGAAAACTATCTTCGCCAACATGGGATCAAACATTAAACAACTATGCCTTATAATCCCCAACATAATGGTGTAGCTAAAAGAATGAATAGGGAAATCTTAAATATGGTACGATCCATGCTACTTTTCAAGAATGTAAAGATAATGTTTCGGGCTGATGCTATTCTATGTGCTGCATATATAAAGAATAGATGTCCATCAAATGCTATTAGAAACAAGACTCCTTACGAAATGTGGTATGGACATTTTCCTTCGGTAAAACATCTCAGGGTCTTTGGTTCCACGTGTTATGCTTTGATACCAAAGCTACATAGAAACAAACTTGGTGCTAGAAGTCGTAAGTGTATCTTCCCGGGATATTCAAATACCTCCAAAGCATACCGCCTCTATGATGAAGTAAATAAAAAATTTGTTGTATCTAGAGATGTAATTTTCCTTGAATCATCCAAAATTGACAATGTTGTTGAGTGGCAACTTGATCACTTGGATAGATTCGCAAAATCAAAATCATTTCAAGAATTTGATAATCAAATTCCACATCTTGAAGGGGGGATTCCTATACTAGATCAACATGTGGAATCTTCTTCTGAAGAACACTCTCCCCCACATGAAATTCCAACAACGGATGATGCTTTAAGTGATGTAATTAATAGAATTAGGAGACTCAATCTTGATTCTGTCCCAACTCAATCAACGGAGTAGCCTGGACCATCTGAGAAAGGTCCCCCAAAGTGGCTGACAAAGACACTTGAAAGTATTCATATTGATGAGGTTGAAAAGACAGGAACTCGAAATTCAAACCGGAAAAATGGAGGTGATGTAGACGACTCTAATTCACCTATTGATATGGATGTTTCTTATGATTGTGAGTTGAACTTGTCTACAGATTTTGAACCAAATTCCTTCAAAGAAGCTGCTTCTCACGATGAATGGAAATAAGTGATGCAAAAGGAGTATGATGCCCTCATAAAGAATGGCACTTGGAAGCTGGTTGATCCTCCATTAGGAACCAAACCAATTGGCTGCAAGTGGGTCTACAAGAATAAGTATAAAGCTGATGGCTCACTTAGCAAGCAAAAAGCTAGGCTTGTGGCAAAAGGTTTTGCACAGAAGTAAGGGGTCGATTATGAGGAGACTTTTTCCCCCACAGCAAAATGGGCTACCATCTATACACTCTTTGCACTAGCAGCTCAGAACGGTTGGAAAGTCCATCAAATGGATGTAAAAATTGCTTTCTTGAATGGAGATCTAAAAGAGAATGTTTTTAT